>QZGG01000327.1:0-151220 GCA_006409495.1 Sedum album | reverse complement strand
TTAATAATTAACAATTGAAATTGTATTTTGCGGTCTCACGAAAAGATAATAGTCCTTGATTTATTCTCATTCTACAACAAAAACAACTGAAACTGGCAAAAAGTATACTAATTATTTGTTCCTTGAAGGCATTCAACTTTCTAGTTGGCTTTCTTTATCTTCTTGTTTGTCTTCGCCTTCAGCACTTGTTTCATCTTCTTCCGTCGCCTCTGGTTGCTCAGCCGCCTCCTCACGGACCGCTTCTACTTCCTCAGCAGCAGCAGCAGCAGCTACAGCTACACTTTCTTGTGCTGCAGTTTTCTGTTTAACTACTTCAAGAACATGAGTATAAGTTCCTTTCACCATGAACAGTTGCGCAAAATGAACCTTGCAATACAATGTTCCGTCAAGTGAAGCGTATGATGAGTGTGTTAGCGGGCATCCTGCGTGTGCACATTTGAAGCATTGCTTGTGGAAGCACTCTCCCTCCATCGTCACCTGCATATTTCTTCGTTAACATTTTCGTAAACATTGATATTTTTCGCCATTTCAGAGCACTAACTGACCTTTTCCAAAGGGTACACTGTCTTTTGGCAAGCACTGCATTTGTCTTGTGTTCCAGAAAACAAGGAAGACAGTTTGCTAGGAGTCCTAGACTGCAACATATAAAAACAACTTATGCTAAAATCACTCATAATTTTTAGCCTATAAGAAAATTATCATTACTACGAGAACTTACTAGCTCGCTTGATCGTTCAGATTTGCTTGTTTGAAAATTCTTGCTGAAATTTCCGCATTCCTTAAAAAGCTGCTCGAAATGTGTCTTGCAATACAAGACTCCATCCATCGAAGAGTAGTTGCTCATCTGCACGAGAAACTGAGAAAGTCATTTCAATATAAATGCACGAAACAAGGAATCAACACACATTGCTTCTGAGGAAGAACTTACGACGAGAGTTCCTTTACAATGTGTGCATTTAAAGCATGACTTATGATAATTATTCCCATCTGCTGTCAGCAAATCAACAATGTAGACAGTCTTGTTACAAGCATTGCATTTATCCAAAGTTCCGGTGAATTCCATTTCCTCTTGATCCTTTTCCTTCAAAAGACTATCGATCCGATGAAGGAAAAAGAAGTCGAAACGGAAAGAACTTTTGTCTAGGGAACTTCAGGTAACTTGAAGATTGAACAAAGTCTTTGTGTTGTACAATAGGCCACCTTTTATAACAATTTTATGCTATGCCAAGAAGTTATTGGATAGGCTCATCTTCAGGCAAAAGATGCACACAATGTTTGCTTCCAAATTTGGCACCTTCTGATCGAATGGGAGAAAATTTAGGTGAGCTTTAGCTAACAAATATTTCTGTAAATCATAATTTAAGAATATGTAATTTCAATTTGTTGTATTTGACTATACCACGTTCATCTGCAATGCCACATGCAAAATATGTGCAGCCCACATATATTAGACAATCTCGTTCAATGATAAAATGTAATCAATATATACAAAATAGAGTTTGCGAATGCACCAAAAATGAATTCATATGAATAAACTTATAGATAAAATTCCGTAAAGAAATGATATAATGAAAGTTCACTTAAAATACAATTCAAACAAGAGGGACCAAATCAGAATTACCCTAAACTCATACGACGCCCTAACCATCAACAACACCACATCGAACCCAAAATGAACCACTCCACATTATCGGCTCCACTACAAAAACCTGTGTCTCCGTTCCCGACCCAAATTTCTACGATCTCATCGCTTTCGGCTCTCTGTTGTTTTCCGACGCAGATCTGTATATACATACCTTAACCTTGATCGAATTGACTCTTTTTGTATTGTTGTTAAGTTAGGTGTTGCTGATCAGATTCGTTTAAATTAGGTTTAGGAGTTTGTTGTTAAAGTTTCGATTTTTGTTGAATAGGTAAGTTGATTTAGGTGTTGAGAGAGTTGTGTTGTGTTGTTACGACCGAGAAGCCCTAGATTTTATAGGGTATTGTGGTTTAGGTTTGATTGTGTTGGATTTGTAGATTTGTTGTTGGAAATGAATAACAATGGTAGAGGAAGGTTTCCGCCTGGGATGGGTGGTGGTGCGGGAAGAGGTGGTTACATTGGTGGAGGAATGGGAATGGGAGGGAATTCTAGTTTTCAGGAAAGGAATCCTCAGCAGCAGTATGTGCAGAGGAATGTGGTACCAAATCATCAGCAGTTTCAGCAACAGCAGCAGCAAATGTTTAGTAGGAACCAGTTTGGGCAGGAGGTGGCTGTTGATGAAGTTGAGAAGACTGTCCAATCTGATTCTGGGTAACTTATTGCACTTAATATGTCAGTTGAGGCTTTTTGTTTACTTGTTGTATTTATCGCTGTTGAAGTTCATTGAGATAGAATGTTGTTGATTTATTCATATACCTGTTTGTAGCTTATATATTCATCATATAAGTTAATTCTTTACTTCATATGTCTGCCTAGTATGAAGGGGATTAGAAGGTTCCATTGTTACTTCAGAATTTTTCCTACGCTTAGTGAATCACCAATCTGCACGAGTTAGAATGTATTTCCTTAAATATAGTGGACTTATGCTTAACAATACCTTCTCATTCCACTCGTAAACACATATCTCTACATAGAGCTCGAGTTTGTATTTTTTATGTAATCACTTGTGATTTATAAGATATTTTTGGCCTCATTTGTTCATATACCATGTCCATCAAGCATTTATAACTGAATTTACTCAAGAGACCATCAGTATCATATGACACGAAACCTTTTTCCCTTCAGCTCTCACGATTGGAAGTTGCAGTTGAAATTACCACCACCAGATACCCGCTACAAGACCGAGGTATACTAGCCATGATATCTTCATGACAATCCAGCAGCTTTATTCTTATTTTGTTTATTGTGGGTATCGAGGATCTTGGTGTATTTGGATACTCTGACTGAGTCAAACTCAAACATATGAAACATATGGCTGAATTAGATTAAAGTAATTCATATTTCTGCAAAGTGTACCTCTTCAACAAAGCGCATTGACATTTTGTGTCCCATACAAGCAAACAGATAAAAAGTTAAATGTTTTAGGATTTATATTGCTCACATAGACATTATTTTGCAGTGCTGGTGTCACGAAGTCTGTCTTTTTAACTGCTGTGTTTAAACTTGACACCAGGAAGATTTGATGTTTCTTAGTTCATTTTAGAGAATACATGTGCAGTGATATGTTTCAAGAAATATTGATTTGTATTCATTGAAATTAGAATTTATCTGAGGTACATACAACATATAGAAAGTTGTGGGTCTTTACTTAAACGTGGCTTACTTTTGAATCTGATGGCAATCAGCTTTTTTTAAAGGCTGATGCCAGTCGAGTTGCATTTTAGAATTCTGTTTTCGGTAAAGTCACCCTTGTTCTTTGATTGATTTAGGATGTGACGGCTACAAAGGGAAATGAATTTGAAGATTATTTTCTGAAGCGGGAGCTGCTGATGGGAATTTTTGAGAAGGGCTTTGAAAGGCCATCACCAATTCAGGAAGAAAGCATACCAATTGCATTAACGGGCAGTGATATTCTTGCTAGAGCCAAGAATGGTACTGGAAAGACTGCAGCCTTTTGTATACCGGCATTAGAGAAAATTGATCAAGATAAGAATGTTATTCAAGGTATTTATGATATTCCTCCAACAAGAAATATTTAGCCTTATTTGTCTGATTTAAATCATACCGATGGCGTCCTCCAAGTCTATTTCTTGTTATTGAAACAGTTTTCTTTTGGATTGAAGTGATGCTAGACAATGTTTAGTTCTATGTCTAGCTCCTATTACGTAATGTTTTTCGAGTGATGCACTAACAGCTGGTTCTTATAACTTATTAAATACCATGAAGATAATGGGAAGATAGCTGAATACAGAAAAATCAACATTGCATGTGGAACCACCCTTTTGTTAGTGATGGCACATGTCCTACATACCATGAAGATAATTGTATTTTATCTGTTTGAACAACAAAGCATTGCGATGTTTCCGTAATCAACCTGCAATCCCGGTTTCAACAAAAAAGTTACATGCAAATGATATAATTGTTTTTACTAACGTTTTTTTTGATATGCAGTTGTTATACTTGTTCCAACTAGAGAGCTAGCTCTCCAGACCTCACAGGTGTGTAAAGAGCTTGGGAAGCATTTGAATATCCAGGTTATGGTTACCACTGGTGGAACTAGTCTGAAGGATGATATTATGAGGTTGTATCAGCCTGTGCATCTGCTTGTTGGTACTCCTGGGAGAATCCTAGATCTCGCAAAAAAGGGTATTTGCGTTTTGAAAGATTGTTCGATGTTAGTAATGGATGAGGTACATACACTCTCTGTAGGTGCATAAATCTTGTTTTTCTCCAATTCAAAGACCAGATTATAAATATGCTGAGTGACAAATAGAAACAAGATTTGATGTTAGATCACCAAATATTGTTTAGTGATTACACGCTGTGTTCTTTCCATGTCATAATCTAGTATCTCATGTTCTGGACTGTTATATTTACACTGTTTTTCTCCAAGCATTATTACTATCCAAATTCCAAATTTTGCTCCAAGATTTTGCTTCCTTTCTAGCTCGTCGGTTGCCAATCGGGGTAATATTTTCACTGCCGATCCCATCTATAATTCTATTCACACTATTCCTATGCAACTTTTTGCAGGCTGACAAACTTTTGTCTCCGGAGTTTCAGCCTTCGATACAACAGCTGATACAGTTTATGCCACCAACTCGTCAGATTTTAATGTTCTCGGCCACATTTCCTGTTACTGTCAAAGAGTTCAAGGATAGATATCTTCAGAAGCCTTATGTCATTAATCTCATGGATGAACTTACTTTGAAGGGTATTACACAGTTTTATGCTTTTGTGGAAGAAAGACAAAAAGTCCACTGCCTAAACACCTTGTTCTCAAAGGTATGGCCTCATAGCTTCAACATGTCAACGTTTTTCACATTTTGTTGCTCCTTTTTTAGTGTTCACTTATTATTTTCTATATGCCTCCAGCTTCAAATAAATCAGTCTATAATCTTCTGCAACTCCGTCAATCGTGTTGAGTTGCTGGCCAAGAAAATTACTGAGCTTGGCTACTCTTGCTTCTATATTCATGCAAAAATGCTGCAAGACCATCGTAACAGAGTATTTCACGACTTCCGTAATGGTGCTTGCCGAAATCTTGTTTGCACTGGTATGTTGCTGCTTCGTGCTGTGTGATAACAACCTTGTTTTACCACTTTTGATATTTTAGATTAGATATGGATTGTCCTGAATCTAACCTGATTTGTGCGATGATGAATTTGCAGATCTTTTTACTAGGGGAATAGATATCCAAGCTGTCAATGTTGTGATAAATTTTGATTTCCCTAAAAACTCGGAGACCTATCTGCACAGGGTGTGTTCAGTTTTCCTCATGAATTTTACTTATCTATGCATAATTTTTGCGGCATTTATATTTCATTGCATTTCTACTTCTGTGGTAGGTTGGTCGATCAGGAAGGTTTGGGCACCTTGGATTAGCTGTGAACTTAATTACTTACGAAGACCGCTTTAACTTGTATGTGTCAATATTTGTTCTTTTAAGAATTTTGTTCACTTGCTGGTTCATTCTGCTTCATGTTTGTTTGTTTGTCCTATCAGGTATAGAATTGAACAAGAACTTGGCACTGAGATAAAGCAGATCCCACCACAGATAGATCAAGCCATATATTGCCGCTAGTATGGTAATTCTCATTCTTTTTAGGGCTCAGTGTCGTTTGCTTCATCATCATTCAGCCTTTAGTTGAGGGGGGAAAAGTTCTTCAGTAGTTTCTCTTACAGTTTTTGTCATGCAAGATTTAACTCTCATACATTTACATCCTGTCAGGCTCTTATGTATCTCCACTGGAGGTGTGATCAAGCATTCCTTATACATCACTCCATTCGGTCACAAAAGGAAGAGTCCATCTAGCTGTTGGCTGACCCTATCAGTTAATGTCCTTAGTTTACCTACCTCCAATAAGTTGGGATCTTTAGCCACAAAGATCTATTGGAGAGAGATACGTTGTCTTTGTTGTTACAGTGAACCTCGTTTACTTTTAGTAGCAATTGAGAATTTTAACTTCATCCTTCAGCCTTCCTCATGTTTTGACTTTTGTTGACTCAACTATCCCTAAAATTTGTGCATGATAAGTTCTGAAAATCCAATAGCAGTTACCAATCAGATAGCATTTGAAACTACGAGGACTAAAATGTAAATACAGTAAGTCTATAAATACGCGGAAGACGCTACGATTTGCTTCTTGTACGCACCTATGGAGGTCGACTGGGGTGCGAAGGTGAGCGACGCCGTACTCTCACTCTACCGATCACTTCCGAAGAAAGGAAAGCCTCAAGGCCGCGAAGTCACCGTCCTCGCCGCTTTTCTCCTCTCATCTCCTTCCCAAGGTTCACTCTACTTCCTACGCAACTTTTGCTTCTTCAGTTCCAATTAATTTAATTGTATTTCGTTCAGATTTGCAAGTTGTGTCGCTCGGAACTGGCACCAAGTGTCTCGGCCGCTCTCAGCTTAGTCCTAGAGGCGATCTCGTCAATGATTCACATGCCGAAGTTATTGCACGCAGAGCTCTCATTAGGTCATCACTTTTTTCTTCTGTAGAGATTTGAAATTGTGTGTTGGTTTGTTAAAGAGATTGTGTGTTGGTGTTATCAGGTTTTTCTACACGGAGCTTCAACGCATTCGTAGCGGAGAAGTTAGTTTGAGTGAGACTTTTTTTGATTTGGAATTGGATGAGGAGGGGCGGAAGAGATATAAACTGAGGGAAGGATGGGAGTTGCATTTGTACATATCTCAAATGCCTTGTGAGTTTTAGTTTTATTATCTTGTTGCATCAGCCTAGTTCGCATGGCCGGATTCTCTAGTGTGTGAAGATATTTATTGCTTCACTTTTTCACAGGTGGATTGATTCCTGAACCAGAACAGCGAATGTCTGTGGTCGGTCATATCAATTATCCTTTAGATGATTCGCCAGATTTGATGAAAGGTGAGTATGTGGCGGTGTCCCATTTTCCTCTATGTTTTTAGACACTCTTAACTGTAACACTGGGTCAACTGAATCTCAAGTCTTCTACTTGGAACTCTTAGTTGCAATTATGATGATAATTTATTTAGTTCAGCAATTTTAGAGTGTAAGTCGGCCAGTAATATAGTGAGAATCACGGTTTATGCCTACTTTATATATGCCCAGTTCAGTATGCTATTGCTACCTCCAGCATAAAAATGGTAGGTGAAGCTAATTGCCATATTCATTTTAACGTCAGCATCAAAATTATTCATTTGTCAAAAGTCATTGAATTTTGTGAGGCGGTATCATATCTGAATAAGTGATAAACTAAAATCTATCTCTAATGGCTATTTATCTCTTGTGAATTTCTTATTTTCAGATAATGATGTGCAGGCAATCGGCACGGTTCAGCGGAAACCTGGCCGTGGTGATACTACTTTGTCGGTGAGCTGTGCAGATAAAATAGCTCGTTGGAATGTTGTTGGTGTCCAAGGTCAGTCTCTTGGTTTCCATATGTGATCTCAATGAACTCCATTCTTCAAGTATTGATCCATTGTTGCTGCTATTCTTGCATCCAAGTTACTGATCAAAGTGTCTCGTTCAATACTATCCGGTTAACTCAAAGTTGATAGTTGAAATGATTAACGGTCTCCTTAAACTTGAGCCTCACATCTATTCTGTAAGAGCACAATTGTGTGTATTACTGATTGCCTATTACAGGAGCTTTGCTTTCATACTTTCTCCAGCCAGTTATGTCTCGTCTATTACCGTTGGTCAACCTCGAAAGTGTGCTGAAATTCTACATTTGGAGGAATACCTGAATAGAACTTTGTATGCTAGAAACATATCGCTATCATCCAAGCTAAAGCGTCCATATGCAGTTAACAAGGTCCATCGTGTTATAATTGTTTGATGTGCTTCTGATAGAAAGTTAATAATTTTATTCAAAAGCTACTGATATTTGATATAGTTTCTGAAATATCTTCTTGTGCCTTTTGGTATTGAAGCCCACTTTCTTCAAGGCACCGAGTCCACCCGAAGAATTTCAGCATTCTGAGTCTGCTGCCATCACTTTGACTTGTGGGTACGTCTATTTTCTGTATTTCATTATTTTGTTGATTTTGTACCTTTAGTGCAAATTATTGTTCTAAAATTTCAAAGGAGATATGTAAGCTGGAAAAGTCTTGTAACTACTTCGATTTGCGTGGACATTTAAACAGTTATTCGATATGCTGGAATAAGGCATGCTTCCACGAAGTAATTCTAGGAACTACAGGAAGAAAGCAAGGTGCGTCATCAAAAGGACCGTTCTATCCATCTACCGAGTCCTCATTATGCAAGTAAGTTGTTCTGGTTAGGTTTTAATGAATTTTACATTAGGCGACCTTTGACTGATATTTTGCCACAAAATCTCCTCAGGAAAAGATTGTTTCAACTTTTCAATACTTATTTCCAACAAGAACTGCAATTGAATTTCTCAGAAAATGAGCTGTCTTACCAGAAACTCAAGGTATGGAGATGTTTTTTAAAATATGTAAAACTTAACTTAATGCAGCAATGTGTTTTTGTTCATTTTTTGTTGAATCATTTCCAAGTTTGATTGCTGGCACATAGCCCTTTCATAATACGGTATTTATTTGATTATTTAGAAGATGTTGATACTTCCTAGCATATTGATAATTTGATTAACTCAATGTCAGCTCATACGTTATAGCATGAATCTATTGAAATTTTGTTATAAAAATAGAGTCCCTTTTCACTTCTCCGTGTACAAGACTTCAGCAAACAATCGAAAGCCTCGACTGTTATATGACAGCATCCTGTTCGCAACTAAGACCTACTTACATTAATTGCCACCATTTCCTTTCGTTTTTTGTGATAGGAAAAAAATTCGCACCCATTTAATATTGAACCATTTTGTATTTGGTGTATTCTTGATCCATGAAGTCGTTTCTACTTTCTAGTATATTAGCCATGCTAAGAAAGTTTTGATTTCTAGGAAGGATCTGCAGGTTACACTCGCGCTTCCGAGTTATTTAAAGGAAGTGCGCACTTCATAAACTGGCCTACAAAATCTGTCGAATTGAACAGATTCTCCATTGCACAGTTGTAGTTGCTGATCAAATCAGCATATCCCTATGAGCTCAGAACTGATGTTATCAACCAGGAGATAGGGGTTTCACTTGCAGAGTTGCTGATGAATCAACATCACAAATTAGGACAGTTGGAAGAAGAGGAGATTTCTTGGTGCTGACTGTTGGGGCTCCTCATAGCATAGATAAGGAGTTAGGGTGCGTTGTATATTGCCCTCTTGTTTTGCGGATGTGTTTATGGTGTATTATTTATTAATGTTTATACTATCGTTGTGAGATTTTAACACATTGTTGAACCATTTCAAAAATTTATATTATAAGGGCCCAACCGGGTTCGAACCGGTGACCTATTGATCTGCAGTCAATTGCTCTACCACTGAGCTATGGACCCTTTGTTGTTGATGAATAATTTTTTTTTTTTTACTCTGTATAAAAATACTTAATTACACTGCTTTTGCATCGTTGTATCACGAAACTATGATCTTTGAAAGATAGTTCATTAATGGGACAGTTGAAACTCTTTAGATAGCAGCTGCACTTAAAGATTCTCCAACCATGTACTATTCCCTATCTGCAAATGATCCAAACCTCTTGGAGAGCTGCTCAAGAAGGACGTGCATTCAACATTGCTTCCTGGATTTAAGATGCCCCATATCTGTAATGCTGCCACTACTTCGAACAAACAGTCAGTCAATATTACCAGTATAAAATGAAACATGTTTTTGAGTATTTAACAACCAAACAACTAAGAACGTCGAACACAAAGCAAGATAGATAACCCTTGAGAGGAAATAATGCTCATTCCATTGGCTTTAATGCACGTAGGAATCAAGATGATATTAACAGCAACAACACTGTAAAGAAGATGCTTCTTCTGTAAATTGTAAATGTAGCTGCCAAACCATATCAATAGTTTATAAACTACACGTGCGGAATTATAATCCATTGTCAACACGTTTTAACCGCATGGTTAGGGACCAGTCACAATCATTAACCACAAACTTGTTCATTACTCCCTCTGCCCCATAATGTTTCTCCACTTTTCTTTTTGGGTGTCCCCTAATGTTTGTCCACTTTCATTCATTCACAACCACATATTTTATCTTTCCTCTCAAATTCTTTTAAATCTTTCATTTTCAACCACATATTTTACACTCATTACTACCTTAAATACCGTAAAATATATACTTTTGGACAAACTTAAGGGGACGGAGGGAGCAGTAACAAACTTCACTTTATGTACACCTACAATTTTTATAAAATGCGGAGTATAAATTAAAGCTCGATCACTTGTAGACAAAAACGATAACGACAACAATTTCCATAATGATAAAAATTAACATTAAATCAAATAAATACGAATCACTTTTTGTCTCTCTCACTTTGCGTACTTTGTCGAGTCATGAGCAGCTCCTGCTTCCCCTGAATTTCCGTTCGCCGAAACCCTAGAAAGCTTACTGCCTCTACCTCCATGGACCTTCCTCGATCGGCTCTATCCTCACTTCTCGCTCTTCTCCTCATCTCCCCTGCTGCTGTTTTTGCTGGTGATATTGTTCATCAAGACGATCGCGCTCCTAAGGAGCCTGGATGTGACAACAATTTCGTTCTGGTTCGTTTCTGATTCGAATATATTTGTCTTCAATTTTGGACTGATTTTTGACTAATTGACTTTATTCCTTTGATTTGGTTGAGTAGGTTCATTTGGTAGTTTTGTGGAGTTTGGTTTTAGTTGAGTGTGGTCTGTATGCTGTTGTTGAATAGAGACTTGTAAATTGGATATTCATTTCTTTATATCTTTGTGAGAACAATGGGATTAGAGTTTTTATTTTGGATATTTTAGCGTATACTCGAATGGTGGTGTGAGGGTGTATATAAAATTCTGCAACTTGTGTTATGGAAATTATGAGAGATGGAAGTGTGAAGAAATTCCTTGGTCTCATTTTTGGATTTCATGGATTGTGTACTGAGTAATGATTGTATCGTAATTCGTAAGTAAAGGGGTGAATATGAGAGTACCTTGTTTGAGTTTACAAGTTCTGTGGTTTAAATTGTGATTTAAAGCTCGGAACATGCATTTTTTAAGGAATCACTATCAAATCAATTCTCATGTGGAATTGAACTACTTCTGGCATTTAATTTGTGCTATATATAATTTTTTGAATGTTATTTAGGGCTTTAGAGACGAACTTTTTCGCTGATGGCGCTATGATAATGAGTACATACTTAACTGTATTGTCGCTTCCTGTTTAAAGGATCTTGTTGTTTGAAGAAAATTCTCCAATCTGCGCTTGTTTGTCAGCTTTGGATTTACTTTCTGTTTTCAGCTACCATGCGCAAGCATGTTTGGTTGAATTGATCCTGATCTCATCTTTTGTAAAGTTATTGTTACTGTTGAATGGTGACGCTATGTAAAAGACTGGATACTTTATTTTTCTTGTTGCTTGCTGTTTAAATATCTTGTCGTTTGAAAAAAACTCTCCAATATGAGCTTGTTTGTCAGTTTAAAATTACATTGTCGCCTTCAGCTACCGTGAGCAAGCCTGTTTAATTGAATTGATCCTGGTTTTCCCTTTTTTGTCACTGCTTGTCAGGTCAAGATCCAAACACTGGTTGATGGTATTGAAAATATTGAGATAGTGGGTGTTGGAGCTAGATTTGGCCCTACTTTAGAATCGAAGGAGAAACATGCAAATCATACGAAGGTTGCGCTAGCAGATCCTCCAGACTGTTGTAGTAAACCAAAAAACAAGGTTTTCCTTTCCATACATTATTTGTTCATGAAGTGCTAGCGTTTATTTTACCAAAAGGTTTTAATATCATCCCTACGAACAGCTAACAGGGGAAGTAATTTTAGTGCGGCGAGGTAACTGCAGTTTCACCACTAAGACAAATGTTGCTGGAGATGCTGGTGCTTCTGCTATCCTCATCGTAAACAATCGTACTGGTAACCGCTTCTCTATGCACAATATCATCATTAGTTTGTATTACTGACTTCAATAAGGTTGACCATAAGGCATTCAGACAACGAGACTTCAAAATTGTACGCTAGGTAAAAACTATCTAGAACTTATATAGTTCATGGCCACTGATAGCTTTTGCTGGCTAGGTGTTTTATTCAACATAGTAACCTCAACTAGTCTGTCTTTTCTTCTAATCAGTCTTGTCTTGCAGACCTTGTAAAGATGGTTTGTGAAGAAAATCAAACTGACCTTGCCATAGCCATTCCAGCTATTATGCTTCCTCAAGATACTGGTACAACTCTGGAAATGCTTCTGAAGAACAATTCAAATGGTATGCCGAATTGCACACTCGTGTGCTTGTTGCCAAAGATGAACCAAACATGATATGTAGTCCTTGGAAGCATTTAAGGTTCCGATATGGGGTTTTTCCTTATTACGGTAGAACAATATTTATGGGCTTAGCATTCCGGTTCTTCTTTACAAAATTGTTTCCTTTTAGTTTCTGTGCAGATATACTCTCCACGCCGTCCAGCAGTTGATGTTGCTGAAATATTTTTGTGGCTTATGGCTGTTGGTACCATAATATGTGCATCTTATTGGGCTGCTTGGAGTGCTAGAGAGGCTGCCAACGATAGAGAGAGACTGTTAAAGGTAGAGATCTTCAGTTAATATGTTCTTCCGAGTTCTGCTCAGTTTGAAACTGTTTTTTGTAATGCTCTATGAGTTTCCATTTTAAATAGGATGTTACAGCTGAACATCATCACACACAGCATACTGGTTCTAGTGGTATGGTGGATATCAGCATGACGTCGGCTGTTCTATTTGTTGTCTTTGCTTCATGTTTCCTGGTCATGCTTTACAAACTGATGTCATTCTGGTTTATTGAGGTTCTGGTGGTCCTCTTTTGCATTGGCGGTGTAGAGGTTCGTCCACCAAAAATAATCGAAAAGTTGCTACTTGTTTCTCTCTTGGTTCTATTTTCTTTGTTTTCCTTCTCAGTCTTTTAGTTATGCATGGACAATTTTTTATTGATGTTATGCAGATTAATATGGCATTTGCATTTATTTACATTGCCTGCAGACATGCTTGGTTGCTTTGTTATTGTGGTATGTGCATTTTCTTGAGGTTTGGTTGTGTGTTTGGTGTAGATTTTCAAATATAAAGCTTAATCCTTAAAACATTTGCCTAATTGCTTATTTTTTTCAATTGTTACATTCGTATTTGTTTTCATGGTGTATTATGTAACTGTGGTTGTTATTAATTAGTATATCAGAGATCCCATTCTATTCAGAAGTTTAAGCTGATAGCCATTATGATGTAGTTTCAGATGGTTTCAGCATGCTGGAGATACATGTATTGAGCTGCCATTGCTTGGAGCTGTATCCTACTTGACTCTGGCCGCTTCTCCTTTCTGTATAGCATTTACTGTAATTTGGGCAGTCTTTCGCCGTGTTTCCTTTGCATGGATTGGTCAAGATGTTCTTGTAAGACTTTTTTGCATATCTTTTCTTAACTCATCGGCTTTTTCTGAAGAATATTAAGATGAAATACTAGACTGTTTTGCAATGTTTGATTTAGCTGATGGCCAGTATGTATTAAGGAAGAGGCTTCTACTCAGCACATTAGAACTATGTTGAAAGCCCATAATTATGCTTTTTTCTACTGAATATGTTAAATTTGTGCTTTATGCTGGTGGTGCGTGCTTATTAAAAAGAGTTGTCAGCTGTCAGTTGCTAGAATCCATTGTTGATATTTTTTTCTTGATGGCCAGGGTATTACACTAATAATTACAGTTCTACAGATTGTCCGAGTGCCCAACCTGAAGGTAATGCAATATTTTAAATTTTCTTTTAAATTTGTAAGATAATCTGAGATGGTTTTAAATTTCTTATTTTGAAGAATCATTTCAGGTTGGAACAGTCCTTCTCAGTTGTGCATTCTTGTATGATATATTTTGGGTGTTTGCCTCAAAATTGTGGTTCCAAGAGAGTGTAATGATTGTGGTAAGCCTCTCACTGACTAAGCCTCAAGTCTCATGTACTGAGACATCAGCATCGTAAGTGTGCTGTTAATATCTAATATGCAGGTAGCACGCGGTGACAGAAGTGGAGAAGACGGTATCCCGATGCTCTTAAAAATTCCTCGCATGTTTGATCCCTGGGGAGGGTACAGTGTCATCGGGTTTGGTGATATTATACTACCAGGACTGCTTATAGCATTCTCACTAAGGTTGGGATTAAGAACTGTTTGTGCCATCATTGCCACAGTCACACACCATTGATGAGCTTCATATGTTTGAATTCTCCTCATATTAATTTGTTTTTATTTAACAGATACGATTGGTTGGCAGAGAAGAGTCTTCGAGTAGGATACTTTATTTGGGCAATGAGTGCTTATGGCTTAGGTAAAATAGGAAAATCAAATTCAACTTCCACGAGGGTTAGTTTTATTTGGACCGTGCTCAAATCAGTAGTTCATAAATTGAAACATTCCTGCAGGTCTATTCATCACCTATGTGGCTCTCAACTTAATGGATGGTCATGGCCAACCAGCTTTGCTCTACATTGTCCCTTCACCCTTGGTATGCTGAAGCACATATGTATAAACAATTGTACATTCCGAAACATGGGCATACATTATCTAATCGAGTTCAGTTACTAATTCTTTAATGAGTGTAGGCACTTTTATAACACTGGGAAAGAAGAGGGGGTGAACTACAGCAACTCTGGTCCGTAGGGGTACCTTATCTCCCTTGCCCACACATCCAGCTTCAGTCTTCATCCTCGCGCAAAGAATCCTAACGGGAACAAGTATGTTGCATAGGGTATTTAACTTATTGTAATCATAGTTCTAAGTCAGCAGATGGCACATATGATATCGTACAGGTATACATGAATAGCTTGTTCTACAGCATGTGTTAATAGTGAGTTGCTGCGTTAATGAAAACATGTTACGATGAAATATCTATCTTATATATAAAGCAGGAAAAAGGTAAATTGACGGTTTCTTTTGAAGGCACAATTCTCCTTCCAAAATACTCCTGTTCAATTTAATATTTATGTATTTGATATATTAATTAAAACTTTCTATAAACTATATTATAAAAATAAAATAATATTACATGCACATATTATGTGCAGAATACAATTAGTATTCGGAATTAGCAAGAGTAGTGCTCTTTTGAGACCTTTACTGTTGGGTGAGACCCTGAGATCTCAATCATGGCCGTTGATTGGATTTGCTTTTGGGATCCAGATTGTGCCACGTGGAGGTGAAAGAACAAAAACAGAATTTCTCTCACCTCCGATTTCGAATTTCTCTCACCTCCACGTGTCACAATTTGGACCCCAAAAACAAACTCAATCAACGACCATGATTGGGGTCTCAGAGTCTCACCCAATAGTAAGAATCTCAAAAGAGCATTACTCATTCGGCAAAGCATCAAACATGTTAATAATGTAAATGTTTGAGAATGATATACAATTGTGACACAATTTTGACGTAAATTAATAATAGTTTGTCCCAATCACATTAAATTATAAAAAATTCACAACTATACGTTATTTCGAAATTCTATAAAACACTAACTTTAGAAGTTGGGATATTGAAAAATAAGCAATTTGTAGTTTGATGAATTTAATAAATTTTATTTTTCCATAACTTTATTTTTATGATTTTTAATATTTTTATGATTGGTGTAATAATTTACTTATTTTTAGAAAAGGAAAAAGATAAATCGACTAGGGTTCGCAATTGACCATAAGCAAAAAATAAATCTACAAGGGAGCGAGGAGAGAGAAAATTGATCGATTCGATTCCCGGCAACATCGGTGACCCTTTTTTCCGCGTTTCGATTTTCGCGGTGTTTGGCGTCTCAATTAATCTTAGACGTTGAGATCGGACTGAGGCCAAGTGTCGTTGTTGTAACGTTTTTTGTTTGTTTGTTAGGAAATTGCTGCTGGATTTGTTGTTTTCTTATGCAGAAGGGAGTGGGGCCACCAGGCCGTGCTTCAGCTACTTCACCGTCCTCTTCTTCTCAATCAGGGTTTGATTTGATACAGCTGCAAGGCCAGCAGTCTGCGCAGGTTAGTGTTTTTGTAGGGGGTGTTTTGTGTTTCTGATCAGCTTTGCATTTTGGTTTGAGCCAAGAGTATGTGATGAAAAGTTAGTGTTTTTGTAGGGGGTGTTGTGTTAGCTGGGCTGTTCATTGGATAGTGTTTATGTTTGTGGTTTTAATTGCTCGCATTTGATGAAAAGTTGTTTTTTTGGCGTAGCTACGCTTTTGAATTGTTAGGTATATAGAGGTGGGGTCTAGTATGGTTTTGGAAGGAGGGTGGATTTGTTGTCTTTTGATTGTGTTGTTAATAATTATCTGCTGCTGTGGTGATTTTTGTGTGGGAGAATCAATGAAAATTTTGTAGATGAGTTCATGTTGGTTAATTTATCATTTGGATGTTTTTGTTTGCAGCCACAGCAGAAGAAAGTTACGGATAGGAACCTGAAGGAAATGATGGGTTTTCGGGATATCAGGGCGGGGGCTCTCAGCCTGGGTCGTTGCCACAACCTCAACAACCTAGAATAAATCAACAGCATGGATCACCCAGTATGCAAGATGAGGCTCAGAATAGAAACCAAGGTGTTGAGAGACATATGATGCACCCTTTCCATCAGGCTGATTATCAACGTGTTAATCAAACCAACCAGCAGAAGTCTGCCATGGAAATGCAACTTCGGCAAGCTAAGACAGCAGTGGTTGCTATTCCTTCCAGTAAAGATCAGAGGCTGGTTGACCAGGTAAACTTACCAACACATGGCCAGAGATCTGGTCCAATCCACTCTTCGGGATCTGCAGCTTCTGGACAATTGATGCACCGTAATATGAGTAGGCCTTCACAGTTTCCTGAAGGTTTGGAGAACATGCTTAATAATCCAGTTGCAGTAGCTTTACAAGTGCAAGCTATGCATGTTTGGGCACGTGAACACAATGCTGACGTTACTCAACATCCTAATGCAAATGTAATGGCTCAGCTCCTTCAAGTGATACAATCTAGAACGTTGGCTCAGCAGAATGCCAATGAAAACAACTCTGGCTCCCAGTCATCACCCAATTCAACCTCTGTACAACAGGTTGCTTCTCCATCTGTGATGAGTGAGCATTCTCAGGGAAATAAGTCTAAGCAGCTTTCTGGTCAAGATAATTCTGGGGCACCTAGACATGCTACTTTGTACAATTCTCTTGGCGAAGATCCGGGCAGTGTTCTGAACACCACCAACAAGATTATGCAGCAAGTCAATATACGTACCTCTGAGACTCAGTTGCATCGCCAACCATCTGTTGTCAGCGGAAATGAGACACTTTCAATGCAACCATCAGCCTCTTTGAAAACAGGTCGTGGTGCTGAATCCCTGCAGCGGAAAAGTTTACAATCTGGCCCAGACACACAACAAACCCAGTATCTCAGCAGTTCGAATGGTACAGGTTCTTGCACTGACGGATCAGGAATTGTGTTACCAGCAAATGTAGGAGTAGAAAATCCGGCGGGCCAACAATATTTTGGGTTCACCAAACAGCAACGACATGTTCTTAAAGCCCAGATACTGGCATTCAGGCGCCTCAAGGTTTGAAAATTGCTTTTAGTGGTTATCAGTTCTTTCATTTATGTTCTCTGTGGTAGATTGAGTTGAACAACTGATTCCTTTAGCATCGATTCAGGTGTAAAATGATTTGCATTTTAGTAATTCTTTTGCACTTCGTATTTGTAAGTTGGATTGTTTAAGAAGCTTTCATTGCTTTATCATTTTCTTCTTTTTTCCTATTGTAGAAAGGAGAGAGCAAACTTCCTCAGGTAGTTTTTCGAGCTATTGCCCCACCACCTCTAGAAATTCAATTACAGGAGATCGTTTCTGGAACTAGTAATCATGTTAGAGCAGTGCAAAATAATGTTAAAGATTTCTAGACGAAAATACATCAAGGGAAAAGGATACACTTACTGGAAGTTTATGTATGGGGCCAAACAATTTCAGAGAAGCTCTTGACACGCAAGAGAAAGATTCATCGTTCGTTGCGAATATCTCTCATAGTGCGCCAACCACTCAGAATGAAGCTCTTGTTTTGGCAAGTGAAGGAAAAAGTGAGCAGGAAACTGTTCAGTTTCCTGTAAGGGTAGAGCCAGAAGTTGTAGTGGTAAGCATAAACTTCTTATGGAAGACAATTTGACCGTAGAGAGAAAGAAGGATATAGGAAGCAGGTGGCCACTCCTGATCTTGTCAATACTCCTGCACATGGGATCACTACACCGCTAGTGAAAAATGTAAACTCTGGAAAGTATCATGGCCCTCTATTTGATTTCCCCTTTTTCACTCGGAAACATGATTCCGTCGGGTCAGCCCTGGCCTCAAATAGTAATAACAACTTATTGTTAGCCTATGAGCTAAAAGATATTCTTCACAACGAAAGTGTGCAAGTACTTAGCCAAAGGAGGATGGAGAATTCTAAGAAGATCGGTGATTTACTGACAATAAACTTAGAAAGGAAAAGAATAAGACCTGACCTTGTTTTGCGCTTACAGATTGAGGAAAAAAAGCTTCGCTTAGCAGATTTTCAGGCACGAATGAGGGACGAAGTTGATGAAGAACAGCAAGACATAATGGCGATGCCTGATAGGCCATACAAGAAGTTTGTTAGGCTCTGTGAACGCCAAAGGATGGAGCTCACCAAGCAAGTGCAGTCATCACAGAAAGCTTCAAGGGTGAAACAGCTGAAGTTGGTATTCCAGTGGCGCAAGAGACTGCTTGAGGCTCACTGGGCTGTGCGTGATGCTCGAACCGCTCGTAATAGGGGGATCGCCAAATATCATGAAAAAATGCTGAGAGAATTTTCCAAAACAAAGGATGATGATAGAAACAAAAGAATGGAAGCATTAAAAAATAATGACTTGGAAAGGTACAGACAAATTTTGATGGAGCAGCAAAGTAGCATTCCTGGTGAAGCTGCAGAGAGATATGCTGTTTTATCATCATTTTTGTCCCAGACAGAGGAGTATCTTCAAAAGTTAGGGAGCAAAATTACAGCTGCTAAAAATCAGCAGGAGGGGAATGAGGCTGCCAATGCTGCCTCCGCTGCTGCTGGAGCGCAGGTATGGCAATAATAACAATTCCTTGGCTTGTATTTTACTTGCCGCAAGCTGTCCATTGAATTTGTCATTCACTATCTCCTTTGGATATCCCTTATTTTTGAAGGGTCTTTCCGAGGAGGAAGTGAGAGCTGCTGCAGCTTGTGCCAGAGAGGAGGTTATAATAAGAAACCAATTTTCTGAAATGAATGCACCAAGGGGAAATTCATCGGTGAACAAGTGTGGCTTTTGTTTTTGTCTGAAATCATTTCCTAATTCATAATACAAAAATAGTGGATCTAATATGATATTTCGTTCAGCCAGATTTTATAATTGTTTTAGATGTTTTGACAAGCCAAATGCCTATCAGTAATTGTATAAGTAGTATTTGTAAGTTACAATATTTTGTGATTGAATGAAATTTCGTGTTCTCCCCAGGTACTATTCACTTGCACATGCCGTCAATGAGAGGGTGACAAGGCAACCATCCATGTTGCGTGCCGGAACCTTAAGAGACTACCAACTTGTGGGTGTTGATAATTGATGCTCGTTTTGAGTTCCTATGTGTTTTTGTTGCACCCAATTCAGTTAATTCTATTGTAGGTGGGACTGCAATGGATGCTGTCACTGTATAACAACAAATTAAATGGAATTTTGGCAGATGAGATGGGACTTGGAAAGACTGTACAGGTTTGGACAAAATAACCAAATTGTTGACCTTTCTTCGAACAGAACTGAACATCTGTAGCTCAAGTCCCTTGTATTTATATCCTTTAAACTTACAATAGTGTATATTAAGAACATATGTGTAAACATGCAGTGTGAAAAAAGACTATCTCTGTTGGTTCAACTATGATGTATTGTGTTTCCTAGCAAAGCGATGAAACCATTGCGTTGTTCTGTTTGAACTTCTAATAACATCGCTTCATATGAATAAAGCACAATATTGAGGGACTTAATTATCGCTTCCAAACTTATGGTATTTTGATTATTTGCAGGTTATGGCGTTGATTGCTCATTTGATGGAATTCAAAGGAAACAATGGCCCTCATCTTATTATTGTCCCCAATGCGGTTCTAGTTAACTGGAAGGTTTGTCTGATCTAATGTAATTTATTTTATTTGAATTAATAGTTTAGGTGTTCACTGACATTGTCTGTTGTCCAGAGTGAGTTTCACCATTGGTTGCCCTCGGTATCATGCATATTTTATGTTGGCACCAAGGACCAGCGCAAAGCTATTTTCTCAGGTAAGATACATGTATTTTCATAATGAAGATTTGTTCTTCCTGTTATCTACATGATTAATCCTCAATGAATAACTATGATAATCCCCATATGTTGAATTATGCCGAAATAATTGTGTTAATTTTATTGGTAGGGGGTATGTGCTATGAAGTTCAATGTCCTTGTGACAACATACGAGTTCATCATGTATGATCGTTCTAAACTCTCCAAAGTTGACTGGAAATACATTATTATTGATGAAGCCCAACGAATGAAAGACAGAGAATCTGTTTTGGCTCGTGACCTTGATAGATATCGATGTCAAAGGCGTTTGCTTCTTACAGGGACTCCATTACAGGTTGCCTTTTTTTACTCAGTTGCACCATCTGATGGATATCAGATATTCTGAAGCCTCTATAATTGTTCCTTTCATTGCAGAATGATTTAAAGAATTGTGGTCACTGTTAAATCTCCTCCTCCCGGAAGTGTTCGACAATAGAAAAGTATTCCATGACTGGTTTTCAAAGCCTTTTCAAAAAGATGCACCATTAATAATGCTGAAGATGATTGGCTAGAAATGGAGAAAAAGGTTATCATAATCCACAGGCTGCATCAAATCCTGGAGCCTTTTATGCTCAGGCGCAGGGTTGAAGATGTGGAAGGTTCACTTCCACCAAAGGTTTGCTGATGCTCCTGTGATAATCTTAGAGTTGTTAACCCCATTTGCGACGGGCATGTAACGTCGTCTCCACATTGCAGGTTTCAATTGTTTTAAGATGCAAAATGTCCGCAATGCAAACTGCTATATATGATTGGATCAAAACCACTGGCACGCTTCGAGTTGATCCTGAAGATGAGCAGCGTAGGGTTCAGAAAAATCCTGTTTATCAGGTTAAGGCTATAAAACCTTGAACAACAAATGTATGGAACTTCGGAAAACTTGCAATCACCCATTGCTCAATTATCCTTATTTCAACGATTTATCGAAGAGATTCCTTGTGGAGTCATGTGGTAAGTTATGGATGCTGGATCGAATTCTCATAAAGCTTCACAGAACTGGACATCGCGTTCTACTCTTTAGTACAATGACAAACTCCTGGACATATTAGAGGAGTACTTGCAGTGGAGGAAGCTCATTTACAGAAGAATAGATGGAACAACTAGCTTAGAAGATCGTGAATCAGCTATTGTAGATTTTAATAGCCCTGGATCTGATTGCTTCATATTCTTGCTCAGCATACGTGCTGCCGGGCGTGGGCTTAATCTCCAAACCGCTGATACAGTTGTCATTTATGATCCTGATCCTAACCCTAAAAACGAAGAACAAGCTGTTGCTAGGGCACATCGTATTGGACAGAAAAGGGAAGTGAAAGTGATTTACATGGAAGCTGTTGTTGATAAAGTTTCTGGTCAACAGAATCAGGACAAGTACCATAACCAAGGCAAAATTGACTCTGAAGATGATCTTGCAGGCAAGGATCGGTATATAGGGTCTATTGAAAGCTTGATACGCAGCAATATTCAACAATATAAGATTGAAATGGCTGATGAAGTAATCAATGCTGGACGTTTTGACCAAAGAACCACACATGAAGAAAGACGAATAACTTTAGAAGCCATGTTGCATGACGAGGAGAGGTACCAAGAAACGGTCCATGATGTTCCGTCATTACATCAGGTAAATTGTATGATTGCTAGGAGTAAGGAAGAGGTTGAGTTGTTTGATCATATGGATGAAGAACTGGACTGGGTGGATGAAATGATAAAATATGAACAAGTACCCAAGTGGATTCGAGCCAGTTCTAAAGAAATAAGTGCCACAGTTTCCAATTTAACTAAAAAACCTGCTAGGAGTGCTGTATTTGCTGGAAATATTATGGAATCCAATGGAATGGGTTCGGAGTCTCCTTCAAGAAATGGTAGGAGGGGAAGACCCAAAAGGAAGAAGATTCCCAATTATTCTGAGTTCGATGATGAAGAACACGGGCAATATTCTGACGCAAGTTCTGATGAGAGGGATGTGGATTCTCACGAAGAGGAGGCAGAAGTTGAAGAAGAGTTTGAAGATGAGGATACTGATCGTACTGCGGTCACAAATTTACCAAATATGTCCAATGGAGACGATGGACCGCAAGCAACATCAACATTAAACATTTAAAGGCCTCGGAGAGGGATTTAACCAATAGCTTAGTTACAGCTTGCTCTTCTGGATCTTCATCCGACAATCAAAGACGGATCCAGATGATATCTCCTTCCATCCCATCTCAGAAGTTCGGTTCTCTTTCAACATTTGATGCTAAACAAAGATCTTCCTCAAAGAAAATAGTATGTTGTTCTTGTCTATTACATATTTACTACACATTTAAAACGTTGCTTTTTCTTACCTTGTTTGGTGTTTTAATCCCCTTGATCCAGTCTGCTGATTTTGAAGAAGGTGAAAATTCCGCATCTGGAGAGTCGCTCATGGACCTCCAACATTCAGGTAGTTGGAATCGCGATCGTGATGGTGAAAATGAGCAAGGTTTGCAGCCTGTTATAAAGCGCAAACGTAGTTTCCGAGGCCGACCTCGTCAACTAGTGGACAAGCATGAGGGGAAAATGATTCCAAACCTTCTCACAGTTCGGCGAGGAGATACATCCCATTTTCCATTTCAAGTTGAAAGCAATTGTGATCTGCCGTCCAGTCCTGACTATGCCTCCAAGGCAACTGTAAATAACACCAAGCCTGGTTTTGCAGAATCTTCATCAAAGCATAGGCAATCATTATCATTAAGGAGAAACGTATCAAAGTTACCCACACCACCAAAATCTTCTAGATTGAACGGTGTATCATCATCTGCAGAAGATGCTGAACATTCTCCAGATAGCTTTGCGCTCAAAGCAAGCTCAAGCAGAGAGCTTGGCCCAAGAATGTCTGATACCATCCAAAGACGGGTAATTCTCTTGATCATTATCAATTATCGTATGTGAGGAAGCTTTTATAGATGCTAAAATATGTAGGTTTTTTAATGAGATCGTTGCTATATATAAGTTGTTATACACTTATACAGTTATACTTAATGATTTTATACTTTTTCTTCTTTTCTCAGTGTAAAAATGTTATGAGCAAACTTCAAAGGAGAATAGACGGCGAAGGCCTGCAAATAGTTCCTTTATTGATTGCTTTGTGGAAAAAGATTGAAAGACTGGGGGGTTACATGAATGTTTCTGGTAATGTGCTATCAGACTTGCGGACCATTGACCAGTGCATTGACAGATTTGAGTACAGTAGTGTGATGGAGCTCATTTCTAGTGTACAGAATATGTTGAAAGGGGCAATTCAGTATTATAGATATTCACTCGAGGTAACCCCTCAAACTTTCAGTTGATATACTCATCAGAAAAGAAATATTTAAGTTGGTATACTAAAATTAACTCTCATTTCCTATTTTGAAAATTATAGGTTTTATACTAGTGAAGTATTTGCTTAGGTTCAGTTGGCCTATTGGTTGTGTGATATATTTTAGGCCATGAGTAATCGTCTTGAGGTTGTATTTACATTTAAATGAGCCTCAGTTAAAATTAGCTGTTTGTGTAGTTTTTACATATGCTCGTAGTCTCGGATGATACATGTGAAAGCTGCTACTTTGTATATACTAAGTTTTTGGCTTGGTGTTGTGTTTCTGTCTCAGTCTAATTTTTTAGACCAGTGGTTGACTACATGGGCATCATATTTAGCCTCAGTTTGAGCCTCCGATATATAGGATGCAACGCTCAACGAGATGATTTTGCAATGTGCTGTTTTTTTTCATATAGACATTTAAGTTCAACTGTGGCACAGTGAATGTTAGTGAATCAGTTTTTTGAAAGACGTGCGTATGTACAAGTTCAGCAAATAAATACCAGATGAATTTTTTTTGTTTCTTCGATGTTTTAGTTAGCAATTGGTTTGATGTGGAAGTGAAAGCTAGAATGTTGTTGCTCCTTTACAATCAGTTTCGTATAGTATTATCTGACACTCTCATGCTCTGTGCTTTTCAGGTGCGGACTGAGGCAAGAAAAGTGCATAAACTTTTCTTTGACATTTTAAAGATCGCGTTCCCAGACATGGATTTCAGGAAAGCCTTGAATGACATCTCCTTTTCTGCTGCTCCAGACGACGCCTCCACATCAACAGGTTCTGCAAGACTGTTGCTGAAAAGCCAGACCGAGCAACATAAGCTGGTAAATGAGGTCAAAGACTCTAGGAAAAGATCCCAAACACTGTCAAAAGAATCAAGCGTTGTGGGTAAGCAAGGAGAACCTGGGCTAGTAATGCATCCAGGTGAATTCTTGATTTGCAAAAAGAAAAGGAAAGAGAGGGAGAAAACCTTAACCGGTCCAACGTCCCCACCTCCATTAAGGTATCCTAAAGTGGGTTCGTCAAGGGACACAAGATCCTCCCAACAGTCTGCTGGATGGGCGAACCCTGTAAAAAGAATGAGAACAGATACAGGTAAAAGGAGGCCAAGCCATTTATGAAATATTGATATATTGAAGTTGATCGTAACTTGTAAGGTGTAAAAGATGTTTCTATTCGTCAAGTTTATCTGTTGTGCAGAAATGAGGCTTGTACAAGTGCCATTCAATGTTAATGTAAAAGACATACAGCATATAAAGAGTATCTAAAATGAATGTTTTCACTTTCACCAAAAATGCTTCTTTCCCTTAACCCTCCGTTTGGATGCGGGAAAAAGTAATGAAAAGAAAATTCAATGAAAAATTTAAAAGGAAAGTAATTTTTCATAGGAAAATTGAGTGGAAAAATTTATATTGTTTTCTTTGTTATTTTTTTATTTTTCATAATTAAACTAAACACATTCAAATATTTTTATTTAAATTTTTCATCAAATTTTCTTTTCCACCTATTTTTCACTATATGTTGGTTGTTTTTTCAGAGATTGTGTTTTAAACATTGACTGTGTTTAAACTTGGATCACAACTATTTAGTGCAAACTTCAAAACAATTTTAAAACAATATTGTTTGATGTATTTGATTATAAATTTACGTTGTTTTGTCTGAACTTTTTGTCAGAATTCGGATTTGAATCTATTTAAACCTTGAGTGCACCTTACTTGAGTAGGTAAAAATTATATAAACTTCGTTATAGAGAGATCTAAATTTACTTGTATGACTATAGAATATCATTACAATTGTTGATAGCGACCATCCGTGTATTTTATAAATTCAGTGGTCGTATCATATAGATTCATCTACTTTGGTGACTTTTAAACCTTATTTTATACTTGAAAATTATTTTTCATCAATAACTAAAATTGAATCACGTCATTGTTTATGTTATTACATTTGCACGTGTCACGTGTAAAACATACGCAACTCACTCATGTTCACAATAATAAAATACAATCAACATATGCAAATAAATTCTCGAATCAACAAATAAGAATCATTCCAAAAATACTACCTTTATAAATTTTTATTGTCATTCTAGAATTTAACTCTTAATTAAAATACATAAAAGAAAATCGCAAGCAGTGTTTGTGTTTGTTTGCTTCTTCTCGTTCTTCTTCCCGTTCCGTTCAATTCTACCATCGTCGGTGTCATTCAATCGGCCGCTGTTTATCAGATCCGCCGGAAACCCACTTTCGATCTAGATTTCAGTGCACGATTTCAATCTCTCATCGACTTCTGTTCAGCGCACGATTTTGAATAATCTCAGCTATGTGGGAATCGATCGCAAGTTTGAAAGAGAATCTTCATAAAATCGCTCTCGATGTGCACGACGAAGAAGACGATGAGGATGATGGTTTCGAGATCCGAGGGAAAAGTAACGGCGACCATCGGAATCTTGCTTCCGTCTCTTCCAGAATAAGCTCACGGCGTTTTTCTCATTCTGATGATCCTAGTTTTCATTCTCCTGTTGCCAATGGGATAAGTTCTTTGCCACGTTCTCCTGAGGTGTGTTTTTTGTGTATATTGTGATGCTGATTTGATTGATTGGACTCGTTTATGTTGTGAGTTTTGTGATGCAGCTTTAATAGGATATGAGTGGCTGTACATTGGCATATGGTTTAGATTGGATCAGTTAAGGTTCATGCGTCTTGTTATGTATAGAATCTGTATGTTTATTGACGGAATAGAGCTGGGTGTTGTATTGATATTGTAATTAGTAATGTTAAAGGAATCCATTGCCGAATCCTTTATTTTGAGTTTCAGTCTATACTAGTAATTTGTTCTTCAAGAACAATCAGGTGCATTGGACCATCGGATGTATGCACTAATGACAATGAGTGAAATGGCTTTTCTGGAAATTTGGAATGAATTAGGAATTGGAGATGAAGTTTCAACAGAGTAGTCATATTAATGGCTATTTCATTTTTGATAATTCAACATTTCAATTACTGGGATCGAATGCATTGGTGCCGGCATAACCTAATTACTAGCATAATTTTTATATACTATTTATACATGCTGTCATTAATTTTACACAATTTGTCTCAGCTTTCTATTGAAATCTTGAATATTTTGGTACAGACATCCACGAAATAAGAAATTAGCTTGTGCATCACCAATGTAAATAGTTTGTGCTTTTGTTTCACGAGAACATAGGTGTTTATGTTAGACGGGTAGAGCCATCATAATTTGCATCTTCAGAAGTTCTATAGGTTAAATTGATGTGGAACAGACTGAAACGTTTTTTCAGTTGGTCAAGAACTCAGTTTTCTCTTATTATAAGTGGTCATCTCTTCTGATATTCAGTATTCATATTTGAGTACCCATTTCTTGGAATCATATATGTGACTATTTTTTGTTCGGACTGTCTATCTTTCTTTTGAAGGTTGAACAGTACAAAACTGAAATAAAAAAGCTTCGGGAGTCCGAGGCAGAAATTAAAGCTCTATCAGTTAATTATGCTGCTTTATTGAAGGAAAAGGAGGTAAATTCTTTTTGTTAAAACATGGATACACTTTAGAGGCATAAATACTCTGTGGCTACTGGCAAAAATAACTCAACGTGAATAATTCTCTGTATCATCATGACCCTTCACTAAATTCTTGTACCTGCATTGCAGGATCAAATCACAAGACTAAACACTGAAAATCTGTCATTGAAGAAAAATCTAGAAGCAACAAAGGAAGCCACTAATTTAACGAGAAGTGACATGAACAAAACACAAGGAAATGGCCCCAGCACGTTAAAGGTACACGGCATAGTCCATGTGTTTGTAATTTACCCAGCTAATTACTAATTAGCTATATTCATATAAAAATATTGCTGATTCTTCTGTGTGTAAGTTTATTATTAATTTTTGCCAACTTTTGGTTACATGAGACAAAATCCATTGGCCACAGCAGCTAATGTTGATGGTACCATGCAGATTAATGGTGAGCAGTTGCCAAATAGAACTCAGAAAGTTCCTAGCCAAGGAAAAAATCGTGCATCAGGGATCCACTTGGTTAGTGTAAAAGGAAAATAATATATTTTGCATATTGAATGAAGCAGATTAATTGTTTTGTGCTCAATAGCGTGCTATTTACCACTAATTGATAATCAACTTATGCCCCTGTCAGGTGTTCATAGAATCGTACCTTAGTCTGATCTTGTGAATAGTTCTCCACATTGGTTAAATTTTAGATTCAGCGTGTCACAAATTTGCATGTGAACATCTCGTAGGAAAACTCATCCCCTTTAGATGAAAGGAAAGAAGCTGCCGCTGCCCTTCAAGCAAATCAAGAGTTGCACTTGAAACAAATGATGATTGAACGTGAAAAGGAGCGTGAGAAATTTGATTACTTACAAAGTCAATTGCAAGGTGTGATTATGGAACTAGTTTTTAGTTCTGCTTTGTGTCCAATATATGTTTTGTTGTTAACCTTTCTTTGTATCTTACTTAGAGGAACGTAAGCTGAATAAATCTGCGAGGGAAGATATTCAGACTCTGAACATGGAGAAAAATAAGGTGGGTTCTCTTTATCCTTTTTCTTTTAAAAGTTAAAAAGCAAAAAGATATAGCATGAGATGAATGCACAATTTGATCTTGTTTGTGTTTCTATCTTGAATCTTTTGTTTGGGATTTCTTGTATCTGACTTATATTGTTTTGTCGGATTCCTGGCATGTAAAGATTTCGTCAGAGCTAAGCAAGTTACGCGTCGAGTTAGATGGTAAAATTTCTGAAGTAACGCGGCTACAATCAGATTTACAAAGGCACAACAATCAAAATGCAGATGGTGCTGTCGACAATCTAAAGAGAGCTATCAGAACTCTTGAGATGGAAAATACTACACTCAAGGTCGGCAGCTGTCGATATTTGTTTTAAATACAAATTTAAGAACAGGCTGAACAGCCTTCTTGATAGCTGAAACGCTTGTGATGTCTTAGAGTGTTAATATTTTTATTCCAGAGGGAAAAGATTGAACTTGAGGCGTCTTTGAAAGAGAGGAAAAAAATTCCAGTCAGTTGCCAAGTACTGCAGCCATCCAACAAAGTCCCATAGCCGAGGTAGTTCCTCTATCCATTCTTATTGCCTGTCTTGTGTAAGACAAGACTTGTGAACATACCAATTTGCAGAGATACTCATTTGTTCAGTGATACTGATGCGAAATAACTAGGCTCATTTGTACACCTAAATTATAAAGTTTTGTCATCAAAGAGCATTTTTGGTCTATGAACAAACTAATTTTTTTCATATTTTCTATGGTTTAGTCTTCTGGGAGCTTTCCTGAAAAGGAAGAGATGGAAAGATCTTTGAAGACGCTTGAGAATGATCTGAAAGAAGCTCGCAAAGAAAGGGACAAAGCAGTACAGCAGCTGAACCGACTCAAACAGCATCTGTTAGACAAGGTTGTGTTTACGTTGTATTTCTATCAATATTCATATCATCCGTGTCATGAATTTTGGAACTTGCATCATTTGGCACCTTTAATGAGATGATGCTTTTTTGCATGTAGTTTAATATTTATTCGGATTTCGGATACCATCAAATGATAGTGATCTCTGAAGTCTGAACATATGACCGTTATATCGTGTGTGCATTCTTGATGCTCATAGGTTTATCTCTGTATAATATTGGATTTTACCCCTCAGATGACAAAATCAATTTTCTCGTTACCAAATGTCCATCCCATCCCCTTTATGAAAGATATATTTAACATGTGGCTACTTTTCCCTGCAGTCTTTAAGTGGTTAATTAATTTCTTGCAATATTATAATAAAGTAGGCCACTTGGGGATCTTTCGTCAAATCTCAAGCAAGTTGAATATAAAAATGTAGCTTTCATTTAAATTGGTTTCTCTTGCTACAATTTTTTCCAGGAATCAGAAGAATCAGAGAAAATGGACGAGGACAACAAACTCATAGAAGAACTAAGACGAACGTTGAATATCAGCGAGCTCAAATATTGCATTTGGAGAAATCACTAAAGCAGGTTATTGCAAGCCGGGATGAGTTTCAGATGAATAACAACACGGAACTTCAGAAATCCAAGGAAGTTATTGATGATTTAAACAGGAAACTTTCAAATTGTATGAGCACGATAGAAACAAAGAATGTTGAACTTCAAAATCTTCAAACTGTTCTTGGGCAATACTCAGCTGAGATCGAGGCCATGGTAACATTATTGTTTCACTTGTAATTATCTTCAATTTCAATAAGTTGTTTTCTGTGGGGGCGTCACCTGGAACTGAGAATTTGCCTATTGGTTTACAGGAAAGATTAGAGAGAGATCTGATTTCATCGAGGGAACAATCTGCAAAACTATCCGAGCAATTAAAGGTAATATACACTGTTCCCTATACACATTGTATGTGTCCTGACCTGTTCCACTGATCCATCTGTCATTGTAGCATATAATTAACATAGCCTGTACTGCTTATTTGCTGGCCTGTTGCTTGGATAGTTGCAATTAATCAATAGATAAACTGCTGACCTCTTTCTTTCACTTAGGATGCACATTATCAGATCGAAATGTCTAAGGGTGAAAAGGAGCAATTATTGACTCAGATTGCACAAGCTGAAAGGATGTATGAAGAGGGTAAAAAGAGAGTAAATAAGCTGGAAGAGGATAACGAAAAATTAAGACGCGCTCTTGAGCAGAGCATGACGAGACTCAACAGGATGTCTATGGATTCAGACTTCTTTGTTGATAGGTAAACCACCTTGTAACTTGTGCCTGATGGTTTTAACTTATTAATCTGTATCATGGGGTTGCAGATTTTACATTTCAATTTTCCTTACATTGAGCCCATCCAATGTATATTACTTGAACTTGCTAATTGAATGTTTGTGGTTGTGGTCTTGCAGACGGATTGTTATAAAATTGTTGGTGACCTATTTCCAGAGGAACCATAGCAAAGAGGTACAGTTAATTATTTCAGCTCTCAATTATAGTTTAAAATATATATCATTAATATTATCTGTAGATTAAAGACTAAGAACTTTTCGACACTGGGTTGAATTTTACAATCATGTTTATCTCCAGTCTACTCTGAGGATTATGTTATGTGATTCTCTATTATAGCTATCAATATCGTTTATTGTATGCACATATTCCGTCCCTTTTATTACATGCAGTGTGGTTCTCTGTTTTATTTTTAATTTATGTGCTTGTACGAGTCATTGAAATTTTATTGGATTGAAAATTTAGGTACTGGATCTTATGGTCCGCATGTTAGGCTTTTCAGAGGAAGACAAGCAGAGGATAGGTGGGGCTCAACAAGGCGCTGGTAAAGGTGTCGTGCGTGGTGTTCTGGGGCTGCCAGGTCGTTTTGTTGGAGGTATCCTAGGAGGGGGTGGTGGACACGGTCCGGTTGACACCAATTCAAAAGCGGCATCTGATAATCAGGTAGCTGTCTGTGTAAATACAACTACTGTTCCTTTTAGGATTAGTGTACCTTCTAGGCTTCTGTCCATGTTGCCTCTGGTTTACACCTTCCACAAGCACAAAATACTTATGTAGAGAAAATGCGTCCCTCTTTAATTTTGTCCATTGCTTAATCAAGAAATTCCGTATTGAATCTCATATTATTTGTGTCGGCTGCAGTCATTTGCAGATTTGTGGGTTGATTTCTTACTCAAAGAAACAGAAGAAAGAGAAAGGAGAGAAGCTACTGAGAGTAGTGGAGGCCCTAATGATACTTCTTCTAGTCGGAGTCCTAATGCTGGAAATGGAACATCATCGTATGAACCAAGAACACCCCCTCCACCACCACTCCCGTCAAGCTACCCAAGATCTGACGGCCAATCGCCACACCAATTCCAAAGCCCTTATTATTCTCGTAATAACAACATATTGCAATCTGAAAACCCCGAGTCAGAGTTCTCAACAGTTCCTCTAACAACACCAGAGAGTAGCAATTCCAGAATCTCAAGACTATTACCCAGATATTGAAAGATTGTGTTTTTTGTAATTAAAAATCGATCATACGACTAAAAGATGTGGCATATGCTTGTGCTGCTCAAGCTTTTTGTTTCTCAATTCTTTCATTGCTGTGAAAATGTGCCAGTGAGCGTACGGATAATCTTGTAAAGACAAATTCAAATCCCAATTCTATTCCTGGTAGTAACAATATTCTCTGTAAAGGTTATTGTGATCCATCTTTTTTAATAAATTCGTGAATTTTACTAATTCATTTTTTTATAAATTCGTGAATTCTACTTTACATATACGTTGATCATATTTTATCAACACACTATATTATTTCATTAAACTGACAGTACCAACCTATTTGTATAAACAAATGTCACTAAACTGACAGTGCCAACCCATTTGTATAACACAAATGTCATATAACTGACAGTGCCAACCCATAAACAAATGTCATTATTATTCTTGTTTAATTGAAGTATCGATCGTGATTAACATTAGACAAACAAATAATTTTTTCAATCTTTATTCCGTCAATTATTATTATAAAATCCATTAAGAATCATCATATATATATTAAAAAGGAAGTATGATTGGACACGTGTCGTCGTGTGAGCAATTTGGCTATGTCATTTTTTTAGAATTTTGAATTCTTTTTCCCTTTTTTCTGATTGGCTGGCTTTTTTGCATAATCATATCCCTATATATTAAAAGGGAAGCACAAATCCTACATGTCACTCAACGAGAATGTCCACGTAGGATTCTGATGAGTTGTCATCACCAGGTTAATTTGGAATATGCTCGGAATATTCCTTTTCGTTTTAATGCACTTAATTATGATAACAAAAATATTTTGCTAAAATCTCTTCAATTTCCAAATTTTACTCAAAATATAAATTCACCCCGCATTAGTACCTAGTTATTATTAAAAGATTCTAAGAACAATCATTAATTGTAGATGCCATTATGGATGGCCTTATTGTTGTCTGTTGGACAAATTCCATCAACTTGGAACATTTAATTTTTATCTAATTCAATAAAAAACAAGCATTATTGAGATGAGGTAGGGGCCACATCCAAAGACTTCTTCTCCACTAAAATAATCAATCAATCAATCATCCAACAAACCCTAAATCCCCAAATTTCTACGCAACTACCAAATTCGATTTCCCACTACCTTGAAGCTTCCGCTAATCTCCAATTCTCAATTCATCTCCAGGTACACGCGATTCGCCCTTCCTTTTCTCAATCTCGTACGTCTCCTGCTTCGTTACACAATCAGTGTTTCAAATCATGTAACTCCTCCGTTTCGTTGTGTTGTTAATCGGTTGTTTTGAAACCAGATCTGACGATTTCGTAAGTAGTTTTTTGATTTGCGTTTGAATATCAATTTGTGCTCTTTGGATCTGACAATCCGCTGCTTCACAGATTTCAATTACTTGTTCAACTTTTTTGAGTTAATTAATTATAAATTCAACCTTTTGTTGTGTTTTGTAAGAGCTTTCGGAACGTTGAGGTGTTCGGATATTTATTTGTATTGTATTGGATGATGTGTAGTGAAAATGAGCCGTGCGCAAGGACCTCATCGATCATTTTTCCCATTTGGAAATCCTTTCAAGAGGACAGCGCCAAAGGGATCTTATTTATCGCCGAGACTTCTTGCTATTTTGAGTTCGTTTGAAGATAGACTAACAATTAGGATTACGAAACTGAAACCGGTTAAAAGAGATGATGTGCTTAGCTTGTCATGGATGAAGCTTAGTATGATGCTGCTTTGCGAGACTCATGAAGACATTAAGTCTTTGATATCTGATCTTGAGTTACCTGTTTCTGACTGGGAAAGTGAGTGGATTGATGTGTATCTTAACAATAGCGTGAGCTTGTTGGATATATGCAATTCCTTCACTTTTGAAATATCACGTCTTAACCAAGGTCATTTGATTCTTCAGTGTGCTTTGCTTAAACTTGAATCTGAATCGTCTGGACAGTTTGCTCGTTCAGTGTCATTTCTGGACCAGTGGAAGGAACTTGTTAGTTCGAAGAATCCTAAAGTGGAGAAATGCTCCGCGATAATGGTGACTCTGATCGAGACACCGGAACTTCCCAAAGTTAAGAACTCTGCCAAAGGAAAAGTACTGATGTGTGCTATGTATGCTCTGAAGACCCTGACTGTTGCAATATGTAGTGTTTTTGCAGCTGCCTTTATGAGTTCCTCAAACAAGCTGATGGATCTGCATGTTCCCAATACATTAGCATGGGCTGAAGCTTTCATGGACTTGCAAAATACTGTAAATACCGAAATCAGAAACCAGTTCTCTAACGGAACTACCACTGTTTTGAAGGAGCTTGAAGCAGTTGACTCAGTGACCAACAACATACGCCCACTAGTCCATGAAAATGAAGATCGTACTACCAAGACAGAATCACTAAACAGCTCTATTTCCGAACTAAGGACCAAGTTGGAAGAATTCAGCAAAGGGTTAGATGAGCTAACAAAAGGAGTGGACAGCTTCTTCAGAGTTGTCTTAACAGGTCGTGACGCTTTGCTATCAAACATCAAATCTAACAGCTCAGTTTTTGGGTCCACGGAAAAGTGTGGAAAAAATGTCAAGTGAAGGTAATCTTTGTTTGTATAACAGCTTAAGCTGTGTATGGTGGCGTTTGTAGCAATGTAATCCTGTGTATCTGAAACTGAGCAAGTTTTATCTTCATTAGTGAAATTTCCTCTATAGTAATGAGCCTAACAGCAATTTAAGTAGTTTGCATATTATAAGTGATGTTATAAGTGAGTCGGGCTCATCTGCGACGCAGGTATTGGTTTATTGGTTTGCGACCCTAAGGCCTAGGTAAATGAATGTTGGGCACAAATTTTATTTTTTCGATTTTTGTTTTTTTCTATAAAAAGTCAAAGTGAGCATTTGCAGTCAAAATATGTACACAGTTAATTTGAAAATATAGATAGTTTAATTTTCATAAGGGTTTATTATTGAAAATCACTCATATAATATGACGTTTTTCCGAAAACCATCCAGATAAAGAGATCTTATCAAAAACCACTCATGTAATCATTCTGTTATCTTCGAACCACCCAAATCTAACGCCGTTAACAAATATTAATATATTAATTTTAATTTAAAAAAAATAAATAATATATAATCTGAATATTAGTAGAAAATTCATTAAAAAATCCAGAAAAATCCATAAAAATCATAAAAAATGCTTAAATACACAAAAAAATATTTATCAAATAAGGAGTATATAAATGTATATTTTTAGAAAAAAAATACTTTAAATTTTTTTATAGTAAACTCTTGAATAATTAGACAATTGAAAACAAAAAATGTCGAACAATTTTAAAACAATAATACGTATATTGAAAATTAAACGGTTTTGATGAAGTTTGAGGGGTTTAGGTTTTGATGGGGTGAAAGATTTAGGATTTCATGAAAGAATTATTTTATTTATACATAGACTATTAAATTTTACTTATTTTGTAAAAAAAAATTAAGAGTCTAATAGTAGAAAGCATAATCAAAGTATTAGTTTTTATATTTGGGTTGTTGAAAGAAAATTGTTGATGCCTTTATCAATTATTTTAATTAATTTAATTTCAATATACATATTACTGTTTTAAAATCGTTCAACGTTTCTTGCTTTCAATTGTTTAATTATTCAAGAGTTTTCTTCAATATACATTTGAGAAATATTTTTTTGTGTATTTAAATATTTTTCCTGATTTTTTTTGGATTTTTTTAAGAATTTCTATTAATATTCATTATATATATTATTATATAAATTTAAAATATTATTTTATTAATATTTGTTAACGGTGTTAGATTTGGGTGGTTCGAAAGATAACGAATGATTATATGAGTGGTTCTTGATAAATTCCCTTTATTTGGGTGGTTTTCACAAAAACTTTATATTATATGGATGGTTCTGGGTAATAAACTCTTTTCATAATGCACATGTGCAGACAGATTCAAAGAATAAATTATCTTTGTTATTGACCTAAAGCCCATTTACGAATAGAATAGTAGTTAAGCCGGAGCCGGTAGGCCCGACAACGTATGTTCGGTAGACAGCCGATATGCCCAATAGCTTATTATTCTAGTTTTTTTTGGAAGACTACAACGGCTGTTTTTCGATTGTTTACAAACTATATCAATTAAGTTCGATCACACCATTATGTTTCAAACATGTGAATGATTATGAAAAGATATCTAAAAGGTTTCCTTTTTAAGTATTTCTAATGACCAAGCAAAGCCATTGGACAACTAAATATGGTTAAGCAAGAAACTTGGTTTATTTGGTTTTACTATGCCTTTTCATTAAATTTTTTGACGTGTTTGACTCAAGTGTCAGATTTAAAAATAATGAAAGACATATTGTATCATTATTTGAGGAATACACAGTTTTCTAAAGAAGAAAACAAAACAGTTCACATATATTTATATGAAATTTGTCCAATGTGCAATTTTATATTCTAGACAGACAGCAACAAAGTTTAAAAAATCATTAGTTTGAAAATAACTACATTTTATTATATAAAAAAACTCCATTTTAAGACTTAGTCCTCATTGGATGCAGCTAGTATAGGGTTGTCATATGTAAGTATATATAAATAATCTTAAGCTAATACATTAACTGAGAGTCCGCCATATTCAAGGCTCGTGATTGTCATCAACTAAGTTCGATGTATGTACAATTCTTAATCAATTCTAATGAAATATTTATGTCGAAAAAACAAGACATGATTGGTAAGGGAATCGAATCTGGATTGGCTCCAGAGAAGGCACTTATGGCTTCACTCTTGCCAATTAAATTAATTCCTAATAAATATAAACTATACAGTACTAGTATTTGTGGCACATAGTAATATGTGCTTATAAAGTGCTGCATTTTAAATTTATAAATTACAAAGTATCATATTTTAGGGGTTAAGTTCTAGAGAAATATGTAATTTTTGTGAGACGGAGGGACATCATCTCAACCGTTGTTTTATTGATCTTGCGGTTGAGATTAAAGTTGTTTTTTGATAAAATTGGGTGGTTGGATTTGCAAAATGCAGGGGTGGTTGAGAGTGGCAGTTATTAATATCAATCGTTAGATTAATAGAAATCAACGGACGAGATGATGTCTCTCCGTCTTACAAAAAATTGATGGTCCTCCTAGAACCTTTTCCCATATTTAAGTATTAATATATCAAATAGGTTTTAAGTAATTTCTCAATAGTAGTAGGGGTATTTTCGGAAATAAAATGTGGCTTCAAAGGATAACCGTCAATAGTTTCTTTTGCGCTTTATATATAGGATATATAACAAATGAAGTAGACTCTGCATATTATTAAGAAAAGCTACTTTGTGTATATTCAACACATTTGGCAATTCAAATGTGAAGTATTAATGTATGACCAAGTTGGATATGAACAATGTTTGAGGTAGCGTGCATGCTTATATGCATGTTGCGAGCAGACAAGGCACTAATGAATACATGTGTATTGTGGATTTAGTTTACTTGTTAGCATATGCATATCGTGCTGAGCGTAGAACTGGGTATGACATATGCATATATATTGACGTTCATCATAAAATATGTAATGTCTTCATGCATGTTACTATCTTACTTACTATCCCCAAGTCTTTAATTAGTAAAGTCTCTTTAGTTTACTTAGACTATAAACATAGTAAACTAAGGAGACTTTAAAAATAAGACAACCAAATATTTAAAAATTTGAGGGTGTTTTTCACTAAAAATATATCATTTTAACGAATGCAAGAGGAAGTTCACGAGTTCACCAAATTAAGTAGATCCACATGATACAACCTCTGTATGAAAATGCTCAAGTAGAACAAATATCTTGATCTAAGAGCTAGACACACATTTCACATGTCATATTGAGCCTCCTCATTAGTAATTACACTACTCTATCTTTAGTATCTCTCCAACCGACCGAATCCAACCCAAACCATCTCTATGATCATCTCAATTCTCAACCAGACAACTTCTCAACACTCTCTATATAAATGAAATCCACATAATGCCTTTCTCACATAACTGTATCAACAGTACATAAATTTAGTCAAAAACCAAATCTCTCTTTGTTGTCCATTCCTTCCAAGCTCCCACCTTTTAGCTCCTCCACATCCTCCAGGTCTGTTTTTCTCCATTTCTCACATGGGTTTTCATTTTAAAGTGTTTTTGAATTGGGGTTTGGTAGTTTGGTACTGAGGACTGTCTTTCTCTAAATGGGGTTATTGGCCTTTTTGTTATGTATTGAATTTGATTGGATTCCATTACATTTGATGTGGATTGAATTTGAATTGAAGAATAGGGTCATAAGAATCTATCTACTCCTTTTAGCTCCAAATTCAGCTCAATCATTTCTACTCAGTTTGTCTGGTGGACAATAATGATGTGTACTTTGTTTATCTGAGGTTGTTTTGTCACATTACATTACATTATTGTGTATTGTTGTTTCAGTTAGTGAAATCATTGCATCAAAATGTTGTTTGATGAAATGGAGCACTTTGATCCTACTGATGTGATAGAAGAGTTTGAGGCTTTGACAAAGGATGCGGAGAGAGTACAGAGGGAAACACTTGAAAAGATTTTGAAAGAAAATGGTAAAACTGAGTATTTAAGTAAGTTTGGACTTTGTGGAAGGACTGATCCTGAGAGTTACAAGGCTTGTGTACCGCTGGTCGATCATCAAGACATGGAGTGTTACATAAGTAAAATACTCGAAGGCAATGATTCCGCGGTTATTACTAGTAAACCTGTGTCTGCTATGTCCGTGAGGTAGATTTTCCATTTCATAGCTCTTTATGCTGTTTCCTCGTGTATTCGTGATTTCAAATAACATTTTGGAGTGTTTGTGTGTATGTACAGTTCTGGCACTACTCAGGGAAAGCCCAAATATGTACCGTTTACTGATGAGATGATGGAGTGCACTTTGAAAGTATATAGAACATCATTTGCATATCGAAACAGGTACATAAATATTCATATAGATATTCTCTGAATCTAAGTATCTATGTGTTATTTAGACATGGACTGAATTATTTTGTGCAGAGAACTTCCGATTGGTAAAGGGAGAGCCTTACAGATCATCTACGGCAGCAAGCCGATGACAGTAAGAGAGGGCCTGACTGCTGGAACTGCGACTACAAATGTGTATAGCCATCCAAGATTTTTAAATGCAATGAAGTCAATACAATCCCAGCCTTGCAGTCCAAATGAAGTTATTTTCGGACCTGATTTTCTAGAATGTTTATATTGCCATATTCTTTGCGGATTGATATACCGAGATGAGATCCAGTTTGTGTGTTCTACTTTTGCACATTCAATGGTCCAGCCTTTCAGACATTCGAGCATGTTTGGGAAGAAGTTTGTGAAGATATCCGAAGTGGGGAACTCTCGAGCAGAATCAAAGATCCATCCATTAGATCAGCTATGTCAAAGATTCTTAAGCCTAATCCAGAATTGGCTGATTTGATTTATGAAACGTGCCATGGATTAAGTAGTTGGTATGGAGTGATACCAGCGCTTTTTCCCAGTGCTAAGTATCTACTTGGCATTATGACCGGGTCAATGGAGCCGTATATACCCAAACTGAGGCATTATGCTGGAAAGCTTCCGCTGGTCAGTGCTGACTACGGGGCATCCGAAGGTTGGATTGCCGTGAATGTTGATCCCAATATGCCGCCTGAGTCAGTAAATTTTGTTGTGGTCCCCAATATCGGCTATTTTGAATTCATTCCTCTGAGACACTCGGATGGATCCATAGTATCTCATGGAGATGTTAGGCCAGTAGGTCTTACCGAAGTCAAGGTTGGTGAAGAGTATGAAATCATCATGACTGTTTGCTTAGGTAAAGTAACTTGTCATTCAGAAAATAACTTCTAGAGATGCTTCCCACTGTATGTATTTGCTCGATTTCCACTATATGCAGTTTGTCAAATAACTTGGCCTTCTTTGATTTTCCGCAGGACTTTACAGGTATAGACTCGGTGACATAGTGAAGGTCACTGGCTTCTACAACTCTTGCCCAAAACTAAATTTCGTCTGTCGCAAGAACCTCCTATTAACAATCAACATCGACAAGAACACAGAAAAAAGATCTGCAATTATCTGTCGAAGCAGCCACGAAGATAATAGCCAATGAGAAGCTGGAATTAGTAGACTTCACCAGCCACATAGACAAGACAACTGAACCAGGCCATTACGTCATATTTTGGGAAATAAATGGTGAAGCCAGCGAAACAGTCATGCAAGAATGTTGTAACTGCATGGACCATTCCTTTGTCGATGCAGGCTATGTCAGCTCGCGTAAAGTCCAATCCATTGGACCATTGGAACTTAGAGTTTTGAGAAAGGGAACTTTTCATAAAGTGCTGGAACATGTGCTGAAAATGGGTGGCACTTTGAATCAGTTTAAGACACCAAGGTGCGTTGGTGCGGCGCATCACAAAATTCTCAGCATTTTGTCACACAATGTGGTGAAGAGTTACTTTAGTAGTGCATACAAGTGAGGGAGGAGTGGATGTGAACTTTTTCTTCTCTTCATTGTAACTATCAGTTTTCTTTTCAGTTCTGTAGATAACAAAGAACAATCAAAAGGGTTTGTAAGGCCAATGTGAATGTCCAATACTTTAAATAAAAGAGTCATTTATGTAGAAAGTTATAGTAGTATTGCGAATTTTTTACAACTGATTCTAGATAAGTATAATACCAGATAGTTTAGGCTTTCAAAATAGTTTTCCGTACTTGCATTCTGCTCCTAACAGATCGATCAATTTTACCCTTTTCTTGTTATTCTCTTTAACATACTCGAAGGGAGCTGCAGATTGAAATACAGAAATACCAGATATATAGAGTGTGAAATACTGAAATACAAGATATATCAAGAAACAGTTCAGTTTCGTATTGCAGATTATAGTGAGAAATACTGCAGTACAAGATATATCTACAACTTACACGGGCTTTCCCAATCAGTCTAATTTCAGAAATCCATTCTGCATCAGCACCGTGTCTACCTTACAGAACAAAGCTGCAACCTTGTCTGAAAGTATAAATACATCCCTCAAACATTAAGAAACAATAATACAAACAATTCCCAAACATCAAAGTCAACCCATACACTGATTGAAGCTCAGCAACATCTATACAAAAAATGAGTCGAAATCAGATACATACCTTTTCAGATTTCACCATACAGGCGAAAAATGACTAAACATTAAGTTTAATGTCATTTCCAAGTCATATCCTCTTGTGTTCCTGTATTGTAACTCACATTGAGAAAATGACAACACAGTATCCATTAGCAACTTATCACAACAACGTCACCATTCTACAACAATACAATGTTCTATCAACTAACAAACACGTCTACTCCACACATACATTTCAAAGTTACAGTACTATAGAGTAGTATAAGCCACAACAGGTAATAAAAATGCCAATCCGTCGCATTCTACGAAAAAATCAAAATTTTGAAGATCGACATATCCTTAAAATCATCACTATTTACCATCAACTCACATAAATTCAAAATTAAGCATCAGCAGCCTTACGATTAAAATCTTCTTGTAATAAATCAATGTCAAAAAAACGACGTCGTTCTACCTCAGTCGATGATGCGAACTTCAACCGGTAGACGATGACACAGATCGCTGGGGACAACAACGAGCATGACTGAACGAGATGGTGCTTTTTTATCGACACAGGCTGAGCTCCACTCGCTCGGTTCGTCGTCGGATTTCGCCGTCGTTTCCGTCGGCAGTTTTTGTTATTCGATTGATTTATGTGAAGGGGTCGATTTGTAAATAAGCAAAAGTCAGGTTACGTACATTGTAATAGTACAAGGACTGGTTATGCAATTAAACAGAAGTTTATATAACTGTATAAACAGATTTCTGGCATTTTGACCATCCATTTGAATAAATACACATATTCTTCGAAACGGGAAAAAGTACTTTACATTTTTTCGATTGCATTTTCCGATTTGCAGCTTCTGAACGAACCCAACAAGCTCACATTGTCATTCACTTGCAACATACAAACTTAGCCAAGTCCACTCAATTTCGCTAATGCAATGAATATTAACTACCCTCTTTACCAAAATCGAAGAGTTGAGAATCTCTCCATTTCAGATATGATTCAATCCCATTGAGTTTCAGCTGTAGCCCGGATAGGGTCCTCACCACAGCTAATCTATTCAATCTGGTTCATTGGAATGGTGTGTGGAGATTGGCCTTGGCTTCTCGACGTGAAAAATATGATAATGATTCCAAAATAGCAATCGCGACAAGAGTGAAGCATAGAAGAAATCCATATCCTATTTTCAACTCATATGTTCGGTCTTCAATTTGTATGCCCAACATAATATTTACCATACCACAGAAAAGTCCTGCTCTTCCAACCCAGTGGTGGCACCAATTCCAATATTTCCGCAACATCGATTCTCTCTCTGGCCTTATGAGTACTGCCAGCATCTATAAAATAAAAAACCCGAACAAATGTAAGTCCATTGGCTTCCTTCAGTTTTGCCATGGTTTAGTAAAAATAACTTTCAGAAAGTGATGAAAAAACTTACTTGGAGAGTAGCAAGTGTAAATGCAAAAAGCCCGAGGGGTCTGTGTCTTGGTGAGTTTGCTATTAGAGCACTGGGACTGCGCCAATAACTCGCGACTCCAGTCATCATGCTGGCTATAATTAGCAAATATCCTATGGACTGTATCACAATGTGAAGATATAACCAAAGTGGATCCTTGTGTCTGAAGTATCTAGCAATTATCGCCCCGACTGGAAGGAACAAGCCCCATCCTAGTATTCCCAGAAAACCATGCGTTCTTCTTGGCTCCGACAGATTTTCAAACTTAACTTTGGAACCTGTTACGACAAAAATTTCCATTCAGTAAAGCCTTTCACAAAGTTTTTAAACAAAAATCTGACGTTGCGCTACAATGTGTTCTTCGTTACCTGAGTTGAAGTCCACTTTAAGAGTAGTTTGATCATCATGACGAGTAAGTTGAAAATTCTTTGTAGGGTAATTGACTCCATAAGCTAACAGAATGTTCTGTTTCTCATCAGGAGGATTTTCGAGTTTGATCTGAAAGGCCAAGTATATACTACCTTCATGCAACACTGCAGCTGCCGGACACCAGTGAACTGCAATTCTCCGGTATCTGGTAATACATTCTCCGCATCCATACCAAAGATGTAATACTGCTTAATCCCGGAACACCATCTTCATTAATCCAACCCACCATTGCACTTGATCCTACCATCAACCCATCTCTTGAAAACCTATCCCTACCCATCCGGTAGTGTATATAGTCGATAGTATTACTGTCAGCGCGCGATCTTTTGTAAGCGTATACTGCACAAAAGAAATGAAAATAAATTTTTTTGAATTTAATTGACCGTCTCCGGATCCAGAAATGTGAAAATAATTTTTGAAACGGCCTGTTGTTATAAAGAACTTACTCGAATGACGAACTATTCCAGACTCGTTTGCAGACGGGGTAAGATATTTGTTGTTATAAGGAGATGGAAGAATATTTGTCATATTAGTTTGACAAAAGGATGCTTCATACATATCTTGGCTTTCCATTCCGTCGTCGGCCGCTGCTAGATCAGGCAATGCTGCAATAACAATGCCAAGAAATAAGATCATCCATTTGGGAATTTTCCCAACGCTGATGGATCTCATTTCTCAGATAACCGGCGATCGAATGAAATTGGATTTATTTAAATTAGGATAATCCGAAGACGATGCTGCTGCTGATGGTGATTCAAGAAGATTGGTAGGGGAAGGTGATCGTTTACACCTTTCCCGCCAATGCTTGAAGATCAAGCAACAACAACAACAAGGCCTCCTATTTAGTTTCAGGTTTAGAGACAAAATAAATTGGTAAAGTGTTTTAATTTAGGTAATAGAAAATCACCAAATTTAGCATGTCTTTTTTTATATTACAAGTATGATCTTTACAAGTATCTCCTTATCACACATTTGGAAATCATTTAATGATCACCTACTGAAACAACAGTATCATTTCAGCTCAGTATCTCAAATCTATCTGAATTTCTAATCTACCTCCATTAGCATCTTCAATTACCATTCACCATTCAAGAATCTTCATGTAAGCAAGCAACAGTTGAATTTAGCATGTCTTAACAAATTACAGATCGAAAGTAAGCTTGTCCGCCAAAGTCATCAAAGTTAGATAGTACAGTGTTAGACATCTTTTGATTCATAGTATTCTTTTCTTGTATATTTATTATGTCTATTTTGACACTTACTGGCTTCACATGAAATACAAAACTTATGGATCATTTATTTTAATTAATTTTATAGTTGAAATTAAATAGATATTTAATTAATTTAAAAATGAATTAATAAAAAACAAGAGTGATTGGAAATAACAAACTAGGAGATGATATTTCTGTGTCGCACAGTTGTCCCTTGAAACCTCTGAGATATTTAAACAACATTTTATCCGTGAAAAACCAGAAATAAAATAAAAAATAATTTCTTCCCTTTTTACCCTATCCCGCAGAACTCCTGTCCTGTCAAGTTTTTTTATTTCTTCCCTTTAAAGTAACATTAAAAAAAGCCAAGATATATTAATTAATTGAAATACACTTTATTTTATTTTTCAGTAAATTTAGAAATGAAAGTCTTAATTCAGATACAAAACTGCTTACTAATATTTCGTTGTATATTATTAAAGTTTCACAATTTGATTTTAGTTTTTTAATATTTATTTATTTAGTATTTATATAATTCTAGTATTTTTGTGTGTTTTATATTCGTTTTTATTATATTCTAATATGATTAACAATATTTGAGGATATATATGATTGAGTTTGTGAATTCATAAGTAGGAAATGGTTCAGTGAGAACAATACATATTTTGTAAGTCTGAAGGATATCAAATTGATTATTAATTTTTATCAATCTAACGGTTATTACTGATAACCATCAATCTGTATCCGCCCGTGTTTTTTATTAATTATTTTTAATTATAATTAAAAATAATTAATCTCAATCGATAGATTAATCCAAATTAACAATTAAGATTAAATCCTCTCGTCTCACAAAAACTTATTATTTCTCTAGAAATCAACCCATCATAAGTATATTAATATATTTTTGATGAAACACTCCTTTAAAATACATTTGCAACTTCTAAAGTGATAAAAGGCAAACATGTATTGAAACGATCCCCAATTAGAATTAAAAGTCGATTTGTAGGTTTTACTTGGTTAATCATTCAATATATATTTAGCAATTATCACTCAACAATGTGACAATTTATCAACTTACTTTCATATTAATTCAGCAAAAATAGACTAACATTAGTTTCATCACAATTATTTTCCTTATGTCAACCTACATTTTTGTCATTATAATATTGCAGACATTGTAAACTTTATTAGGTGTATGATGTTTGAACTTTTCAATGGGATTGGGATGTATTGGTTGTATGGTTTGAACATGTTTATTTGCGTTGTCAAAGTGTTGGACCTTGTCAACCTAGCCTTTTGAGCATATCTTTTGCGTTGTCAAAATGTTGGATAATGCTGTCAATTTAGTCCTTTAATACATATCAATTTGTCTTGTCAAATTGTTAGATGTTGTTTTTCAAGAAAATTAAGCAAAGATATACTCCTATATGTATTATAATTCAAAGGTTAAACTATCAATGTGGATGTTAGAAAAATAATTTCGACCCATCTAAATAAATTAGAGGGGATTATGTCCAACAATTGACGTCGTTTGGGGTATAAAAACTAAAAGGATTCAATTTTTTTGAATTTGGGTTTTAGTGAAACTGCATCGTTTTACAATTAAATTTGGAATTTATCAATTTTAACAGGATTCGACCGTATGCTAAACGAGATCAAATTCCGTAAATCGTTGGATCTGTAAGCAGTATTTTATAAAGCACACCACACATTTTCCTTTTTTAGAAATGATGAATCTAAACACCATTTCCATTTTCTACAAACAATACCTATTAATTAATATCGCTAAATCCTAATTTAGTCGGGTACAAAGCATGACTAAATTATGTTTAAAGACATGAAAAAAACAATAATATATGCTTAGCAAAATCATAAATAGTTTGTGCTTATTCTTGCTTTTCTCTACATCTCTTGGCCAAAGCTGCATCTTTTATAAGCTCAAAAGATTGTTCAAAGTCGTCACAAAGCTGGTGTGGATCAGGAATTGTATCCTCATCTACCGAGATAACAAAATTGAGCTTGTCTGCATAGGTTATAGCATGGATGAAGAGACCCTACATTAATCAATATCACAACACGGACATGTTAAATGGCTTCCACATATAATTTACAGTCATGAAAATGTACTAATAAATATGAAGTAGATCGAAATATAGAACCCACCATAGGCTGCCCATAACAGCTGCATCCTACATAAGTAACTGGATAACCAAACATAGTTATCTCTTCTTGAGGTCCCGGCATATTTGAGAACCAGAAGGATGTGTTTGTTGGAAGACTAGCCAGCTGCAATTTCACAGCTCATGACAGTTGTTGAGAGTGCAAGGATCAAATAATGTGTTAACTATTTATTCTTTGACTTAAATTACCTTGATGCCAAATGTATTGATGATAAAGTTCCCAAAGTAGTAAGAGAAATATGATCCTAGAGATGCTTTTTTGCGGTTCATGGCTGCATTAGCTTTGTAGACATACTCCAAAGGATCATCTTCATGTAGTTTAACGCTTAACGGGTAAAGAACGTGGCCAACTCGATTGCCCCATTTGGCTGAAGACCCTTTTTCCATCATACTCTCAATAGGCTTCAATTTTTGTTGTTAAGAATGAAACACACGATTTTAACAACGAATTATTTCGATCATCGGAGATAAAACTGTAAATAAGAGGTTTCAAATTCAAGTTACTCACTTGGAAGCCAGGGAGGGCCCTACGTTGAATAGGATAGCTCCCCTAACCAGTGCATTTTTCGGAAGGTTATTTCCATTTTTCTCTACTTTTCTTTCACCATTATTTTCTTTACCTGTGTATATTCAAACATAACTTGCAAGATTAGTCGAGTATAAATTACTTATAAATGTTAGATGAATGTATGCATCTCATAAATTGACAATTGGCAAATCATTTATGGACTTTGATTAGATAATGACAACATATTTAAATCAACGGATTAATCAGTTTTGGTATGATATATGTGTGGCAACACTTCAACCAAGTTATTGAAAGAACAATTAGTACTCCTTCATTTCTTGGACAACTCACATCTAAATTTGTGAAGATTGCAGTTAATAAATATTAAGAAAAGTAAATTATCTAAAGCTGCATGCATGGTAATTTCCCCCCTAAAATATTTTCAAATATATATTTTTTACATGAATGACAAAATTAAGCAGTGAGGGAGGACTTGCCGTATCTTCGGTTTAGGTAACGGGTTAAACCAGCTTCAGTTGCTCCCATCACAACGTCGTTTATCGTCTGCAAACCCCAAAAAAGATCAAAATATTATTTAAAATTTTTAAAAGAAGTTTAGGGTTTAGTTAGATGATGATAAATTGATTTGATTTACTTACTGTTTTAGTTGTATCCTTCACCAACTTAACATCTTTCATGCTGACAGACCTCAAGACAATCCTCCTTGGATTTTTACCAGCATCAGCAGGACCCTTTAGTGGATTTGGAGTATCAACCAAGAAGAAGGCAGTAGCCAAGATGTCCATAACATCCTTCAAAGTGTTCCAAATGAAACACATAAACCACCAAACAAGCCCTAGTTTGGATTGATGCTTTAAGGGCTTTCTAAACAACAAAGGCAATGAGGGTCTTGAGTTTGGATCAGAAGCTTTACGAGTTAAGCTGAGGAAAAATGACATGAGAGTCATGCCGTCCCCAAGAGAGTGATGAAACCTGACTAATACAACAGCCATAGCCCCTTGTGATGTCGGTTCACTAAGATTGAGAATGTGAACATCCCATAAAGGTTTTGACATGTCTATTGAGGTCTTAGTGAGCTCGTAGAGATATTCTTCAACGTACTTGTCCGCGCCACCAACAGCCATAATATCTTTCGAGTCTATGTACTGCGTAAAAACATGTTGTTCTAAGTCAACCACAGTTTTTTCCCATTTCAACTTTGCTGATGATGCCCCATCTTCACTTCTCTCATCAAAAACCTGATAAAATACAAATGCAATTGCTTATTAAAATTATAACTAAACACACATGACTTGTAATTTATGCAGCAATTAGTACTAACAACAATACGTACCTGGACGCAGTTGAATCGAGGATATATATAAAAAGGAATAATATTGAGTTTAAAATGATCCGGGTCGATCCAAGTTTTGGTCCCTACTATGGAAACAATATACATGTTGCTTTCTGGCTTATGGAATAACCTTCCCATGGGACTAAGAGGCTGACCATCTTCAGGAGGACTCCCCATTTTGGCAATCTCAATCCTTGCTGAACTAATAGCTGCCGTAACGGCAGGACTAGGTGCTGTTTTGATAGGTTTTGGAATCTTGAACTTCGGTGCATGGCTGTTTTCTGAAGTCTCCATAAGTAGAAAAAAGGCAATTGTTATAACTTGTGTTGTGCGAAATAATAATACCCGTTTTCACTAATTTATAGACTCGCGTGCCTGGCTAGAGAAAGTCAAGCAAAAAGTATTAAATATTGATAGATGTATGTGTTGGGTGGTGGTTGATTAAAATGACATTCTATTGTACAACTAATACATTTACAATTCAATAGGGAATTGCTTTGATTTTTTTAATATGTTTTAGATCGTAATCTGAACCGGTTATACGAATATATGTATACGATCTGTTTGACAATTTAACTAGTCCAATAAAGTGGTTTTGGATTTCTAAACACAGAAGTCTATCTTGGTTACTTAAAGTCAGAAATGAACGTTCTCACTCTACACACGCAGACATCATCAATAAATGAAACAAGACGACGTACCCATTTCAAATAACTGCAAGCCAGTTTCATGGAGCCTTAGGGCTAATTTGCACACACGTAGGGTTTATCAGGAAAGTCCTCATTCTTTATTATTATTATAGAGAGTTCCTAAGAGCACCCATGTGTAATCCGAACGTCAGAAAGACAATATTATTCTTGGATCTATAAAGAAAATAAAATTAAAGCGAAGGTGTTTTTGACATAAACAAAAGTAATTGACGAAAATATCCTCGGACATTACTGTTCCGTGTTTAAAGGACAGATATTATTGTCATTTCTTTCTTTCAAATAAATCAATCAATCGGTTGAGTTTAGTTACATGGATCAGATCAATTAGTCAAAATCCATAACATAATATAATTACGCGATAAGATCAATTAGTCAAAAATCCGTAATCAATCCGATGGTGTAGTTGTACGTTAGAAAATATTGAAAATCAAGTATAGATGCTGTCCAAGCAATCCATTCCCCATTTCCCAATAAATACATCGATAATGTAGTAGAATTTTCTGCAACAATAAATGCTATAGTAGTGTAGTTGAACCTTACTATCAGACTAAAAAACAAGAGAAAGTGGAACATTTAATTGAACCATCTTTAATCAAACCACATTTAATCAGTCAATAATGGTAACGTTTAGGTAGATTCAGAGAAAGGTTGTGTTCAACTTGATGATGGGAAGTTAGGTTTAAAGTATGATACATTCATATATTCTTAAAGAGAATCCAACTAGTTAGAGTTGGCTTGGGAGCACACTTTAGGCCGTAGAAAGTCGGCACATTTACATTGCTATGTCGGAAAAAGATAAACCCTAATTTATCTAGACTGTTAATTATTATTGTTGCTGAATATGAGTCATTTGGAAAAGTTGTTTCACGTTGCTTAACTTTTCACAACAAAGCAAAGCTTACAAGTTCATATGTTCATGTCTGACATGACAAATCGAAAACCAACAATTTCCAAACGTAAAATGGAACATAGTGATGATTAAAACTATATAAAGAGTAGTGCTAAATGCAACAAAATTCGAACCATGCCCAATGGAAATGGCAAAAATCTAAACGATGAGATTTAAATAAAAAATATTCAAACGCAATTACTTCATGCCTGTTTGGAAATCAAATCCTCAAATAATTGAAAATAAAAAATCCGATCTTGCAACATCTTTCTTGATCCTAGCCCTTTAATTAAGATCATACTTCATACACATACAATTGTTATTCATACTCTTTAATTAATCTTGTATATATAGTTTGATTCTGGAGGGACATTTATGTTTTGTAAGATATAAAACATATTTAAATCATTGGTAATTAAAATAGGTGGTTGAATTTGCAAAACATACGGGCGGTTGAAATTGACGATTATTAATATCAACCGTTGGATGGATTGTAATGAAGGGTTGAGATGATATTTCTCCGTCTTACAAAACTTTAATCGTCTCCCTAGATACCTCCCGTATTATATATACTTACGTGCAATTTGAGAATGTAGAAACTTCTCGACTCATCTTCTCTACCCATTATTAAAAAGATCTTTTCGTTACATGCATATAAGATGTAAATCCAATTTAATGCTAGCGGAGAAATAAAACATCTTAGAAGAAACGTGCAGACAACTTATTCTTCAGCTCTTGAACTATTTGTAAACGTGTTAGATTTTCTATATCTATCCCTGAATATTTATTTTTCTTTTTTTATTGATGAAAAGAAATCAGAGCTAACAATAAAAAAGTTTTCTTAAGCAAATACTATTGGGATTTTATTTTTAGACATGCAACAGAACATTCCTCAAAATTAGACAATTGTAGATTTAAACTCCTTTAGGACCCTGTAGGCATTGGAATTTCATTTGATTTATTTATGATTACTAAATAGGTTATGTACTTGATGTTTAACTAAACTAACATGTTAATTATGAGTTTCAGATCCGGTGTAACAAAATTATTTGCTGGGAGCAATTAAAAGATGTTTTTCTAACATTGTTTATTTATTAACTTTACGTAGTCTTGTAATTTTATCTCACAACAAAGTGATATTGTAACATTGAATACGAATCCGTTATTATGTTTGTGCCAACCTTTTTTAGTTGGTCCTGAAATGTGAAGAATACCAACAATGTATTCATTTCCTAAACTGCCAAAACCTAAATTCCATAGCTAGCATTTTGGCACGACAATTGGAGCACTGCTCCATTTTAATTCCTTCATTTCATCGCTGCAAAACAAGATATTCGATCGTAGTCATAAAGTCTGCACAGTCATAATTATCCACATGTTTGGAATAAAATACAGTCTTTCATGTTAAGTAATATGAAAGTCCGGTGACAAATTATCTTATATTGATTAATTAATTGATATTTTTTTAGTATATATTGAATTTTAAACCAAGATCGATCTCGAATTTTACTATATATTGAATATAAATCAGTAACTTAAACCAAGATTTTTACGATAACGTGGTTTAACAGTTTTATCCATTTTATTTTTTTATTCTTGATGATTCCAGCCCATGGGCCAACTCGTACGTTCCAAATTTTACTTGAAAACAAAACTACGAGGGTTTTGTCAAAATCTTTGACAAACGATGTCGTTTAATTCGCAAGAAATTACTCTTGCTGCGCCCAACCCGGTCGGTCGCCGAGCGTTCCCTGGAATCGAATCCGCTGCTATCCAGGCTTGTATAATCTCGACTCCACTCGGACTCCAAATCCGACCTTGGATCCTTTATCGATACTCGGAGCTCTTAGACGCCACATTCCCCTCGGTAATCTCAGCTTCATCATGTCCGCATAAACCCTAAAAATTAAGAGGCATGTGAGTTAAGAGATTGAGTTCAGTTGTGTTGTGTTTCTGTTGATATTTGAAATATTGTAATAGTGATTTATATAATGGGTGTAAGATGGCCGAGGCTTCTGAATCCGACGCAACTCGCGCAGATAATACGCCAACAGAAGAATCCATTAACAGCTCTTAGGTTGTTTAAGGAAGCTGAGATTAAGTACCCAAACTACCGTCACAATGGGCCGGTTTATCACGCCATGATTAATATGCTAGGAAGTTCTGACCGGATTGACGAGATGAAGGAGGTGATACGTAAGATGAAAATGGATTCGTGTGAATTGAAGGATGAAGTATTTGTTGGGGTGATTAGGACTTATGCGAGAGTTGGACTTTTGGAGGAAGCTGTTGATTTGTTTAAAAATTTGGAGGAGTTTAACTGTGTGAATTGGACTGAGTCGTTTAATACGCTGTTGGAGATTTTTATTAATGAGTCGAAGCTTGATGTTGTGCATAAGTTGTTTTTGGAGAATTCGTGTGGGTGGGAAGTGAAGCATCGTCTTCGCTCGTTAAATTTGCTTATGGATGCACTGTGTCGTAATAACCGTCCTGATCTGGCGCTTCATGTTTTTCAAGAAATGAGTTTTCAGTGTTGTAGTCCGAATAGGGAGAGTTATAAGATTTTGATGAAAGGGTTGTGCGAAAATGGAATGTTTAATGAGGCTACTCATTTGCTGTATTCCATGTTTTGGAAGATATCTCAGAAAGGCAGCGGGGAGGACATCGTAATTTACAGAACCCTATTGAATGCTCTATGTGATAACAGACAATTGAAAGAAGCGATTGAGATTCTTGGAAAAGTTTTGAGAAAGGGACTGAAATCTCCGAACAAATGCCGTCGTTTAATTGATAACTATACTGGATGCAACCCCAGTGACGACGTGGAAAGAGTAAAAGCGCTGATCAATGAAGCGCTAATCACCAGTAGCATTCCAAGTCTAGCAAGCTACAGCGGAATGGTTATTGATCTATTCGCAGAAGGTAAGATCCTTGAGGCTAATCAAGTATTCATGGAAATGCAGATTAAAGGTTTCAAGCCATCAGCTAAAATGTACCAAGCCAAAGCCACAGCATTATGCATGGCTGGTAGAGTACATGACGCTGAGGATGTCATAGATCAAATGGTTGAAATGAACATCGTTCCAACAGTAAAAATATACAATGTCGTGATTCAAGGACTTTGCAACCACGGAAAATCCACATCAGCAGCTGAATATCTGACCAAGATGGCAAAACAGATAGGCTGTGTGCCTAATAAAGTCACATTTGAGACACTGGTGGAAGGGTATTGTCGTGAACAAAAGTTCATCGAGGCAAGCTGCATATTGGAAAAGATGGTAGCTAGTTCTTTCCATCCCTCGCTGGAGATTTTTAAATCACTGATTTTAGGCCTTTGCGGGACGGGCAGACGTATGAAGCTGTAATGTGGTTGGAAGAGATGGTGAGCCGAGGTGAGGTGCCGGAAGTATCTTTGTGGCAGTCACTAGTTTCATCATACATATCATCAAAAGATATCAAATATTTAGACTTGAGAGTTGAATCCATTCATTTACGGCCTAAATTTTGCAAGTCATTGTTATTGTAAATTTTGTTGTGTTAATTTTTTTTGTAGCTGCGCAAATGAGCAATTATCATTAGTAAATAAATTCAGTTAAAATTCATATCATTCATATTGTGAATCTATTTTTTTGGTGGGCTCGTTAATTCACTTCGCATACGTTGATTGCATTTCATCAATGATTGAGATTGTAATACGTCATGTCGCGGTGCAAAATATTTACATTGATAAAATACAATCGACAGATGTAAAGTAGATTTAGAAACGCACCAAAAAAGATAGATTCACATGACTAAACCTCTTTGTATTTATAACAAATAAGCATAAATTTGTAATTTTTATAAAAAATAAATTATTACATTTGATATTTTATGAAAAAAATTACATATCTCCAAGTTCTTACCCTGTTCTCCGACTCATCTCAAAACGCCTTCGTTTCGATCACCGCCTCGCCGCGATGGCGATCAAATCCTCTCCGACGACGCTTCCCAAATCCGGCGCTGTCTCCAAGGGCTACAACTTTGCCTCCACTTGGGAACACGTACGATTTCCTATCTCTAAACCTTTTTTACGATCGTGAATTTTTATCTCCAATTTCGACTCGCCAGATCTCAAATAGAGATCGCTGATCTGTTAGATTTAGTGATTCTAGTTTCGAAAATGTAGACATCAGTTAACTTGATGCATTAACCTTTGGTTGATAATTTGAATTATTATTTATGCTGGTGTGATTTTTGCAGAATGCTCCATTGACAGAGACGCAGCAAGCTGCTATAGTGATGCTGTCTCGTGCTGTTGCGGAGAGGCCATTTCCGGCTAACTTGGTTAATATTGGAGTTGATTATGATGGTTATTTGAATATTGTTTATGAGCTTTGATATAATTTTAGTGTATTGATTAGGTAAATGATACAATGTCGCCGGAGCAAATGATAAGTCAAGAAATATTGGCTCCTATCACTACTAATGACAGTTTTGTGGAAGAATCTGGGGCCATAGAAGCAGTTTTAGTCAACACGAATCAAGTAAGCTCTATCGCATGTAACTATGCAATTTAACATGTAGGAAGTGATGATTGAGTTTGCCTGTTTCTGTGGTGTAGTTTTATAAGTGGTTCACAGATCTTGAATCAGCCATGAAGTCAGAGGTTAGAAGTTGTAACACTACATAAATTATGCAGATTGTGTATGAAATGTGTATGTTTAGAACCTGATGTCTCTTTTTCCATCTAGACTGAGGAAAAATATCAACAGTACGTTAACACTTTAACGGATCGTATACAAACATGTGATGATATACTCCGCCAGGTAATGCGAGTTTTTCTTCTTAATATTACTGCTTGTATCTTTAGTGGTGATTCGTTTGTGGAGAGAAATTTGACAGCCTATTCCTGAGTGGAATCTTAATATATGACTACCTTTGGCGATCTGATAGCTGATCTATTTCTATAGGTGGATGATACACTGGATCTGTTCAATGAGTTACAACTGCAGCATCAAGCCGTAGCAACCAAAACGAAAACCCTTCATGATGCTTGTGATCGATTGGTGAGGTTTTTAGTACTTAACTTTACATTTTTTATTCACAATTTGAGATGAAATTTTTAATGCCTCATATTTTGTTATATTAGTTATTGGAGAAGCAGCGGCTGGTTGAGTTTGCAGAAGCGCTCAGAACTAAACTTAACTATTTTGATGAATTGGAAAATGTAAGTTTGATCGTCATTTATTCTATGTATGGTGTATGTAGGGAAACATATTTTATTCTGTGTTCTCATACTATGAATAACGCTGGATCATTGTTTATCGTGATACTAACAGAAATGTTTTTAGAAAGCTATACAGCATGATTGGTATCAGTAGCACTAGTATTACTTATCTATTAAAATTTGACATTCATGTTTCCCATCAATTTCTGATCTGATATTGGCGGAATCTTGTTTCACTTGCACTTTCCTTGTTCACACAAATTTCCCAGTACACATGTGCATAATTTCAAGCACCGGAATAAGTTTATTTGGTTGATGAGCAGGTTGCATCTAGCTTTTATTCCCCAAATATGAATGTTGGGAGTGGAAATTTTCTCCCATTGATCAAAAGGCTTGATGATTGCATAGCGTAAGTCAGCTGTGCTTAGCCACATATTTTGGCTTTACGCAGTATTTTTGATCCAAATTGCCTCATGTTTTCACCGTTCATGTGTCTACAGTTTTTTTCTCCTTTTATATGCATTGATATGGTATCTTTGTATTAACTTTCAACCTTTGTTTATTTATTTCTACTATTTCAGATATGTTGAAAGCAATCCCCAATATGCAGAGTCTAATGTTTATTTAGTGAAATTTCGACAACTCCAGGTACAGTAGCACTTTTTGGGCTCCTGTTGTTTAATTTATTTTTAGCAACATTTGCAATCTGCAGTTGCTTCATATATTAATTTTTTGTTACTAAACGTGAATGGTATTTGACTTTTTGGGTACCTCTTAACAGTCTCGTGCCTTGGGTATGATTCGTTCTCATGTACTATCTGTCCTCAAGAATACCACTTCCCAGGTAATTATGAGATTAAGAGCAACAAGGTTCTCGTATGCATTCTAACATGCAACTACAACTATTTATTTTATCTCTTAGGTTTTGGGAGCAATTCGTAGCAGTAGTGGGAGTAATTCATCTGTGTCCGAGGGTGTTGAGGCATCTGTGATTTATGTTCGTTTCAAAGCCGCTGCTAATGAGGTTATTCCCCATTAACTTCAATAGTATTGCAGCTGTAATGAGATACATCGGAGTGCTTTATTAAAGTAGAATATTATGGTTTTTGGTTCATGCAGCTTAAACAGGTGCTAGAGGAAATCGAAAGCAGAGCATCCAGGAAAGAATATGGACAACTTCTTTCAGAATGCCATAAACTTTATTGTGAACAGCGACTGTCACTGGTAAGCTGATGATTATTTATGAGTGTAGCTTGAATACATTGTGATGTAATTGTTGATGGTGTCCGACAATATTTCTCATTTGGTTTGTACTAATTAGATACGAGGTATAGTGCAACAGCGAATATCTGAATTTGCGAAGGAGGCACTGCCATCACTGACCAGATCGGGTTGTGCATATCTGATGCAGGTAGTGTACCATCAGATTGTTTTATTAGGACTATTGAGTTTTCCCAATATTGTTGAACTCTTCCTGCTTGTCCAACTTACTCAATGCATGTAATCTTGCAACTTGCAGGTCTGTCAACTTGAGCATCAGCTCTTTGATCATTTTTTCCCATCATCTTCAGAAGATGTTTCCAGCCTGGCTCCCTTAATTGATCCTCTGTATGTTTTCGGGTTCATCTCCTAAGTTGTGTTTGTCTATGCATGTTTTATGCACAGGGATCCACTTGAGCCTTTTGGACATTTTTTTCTGTCAAAAAGCAAGTACTAGGATTAATGTATATGGGTAGTTTGTAAACATCAATCCGATGGTGCATAGCCTAATTTTGATAAGTTATATATGAGTTTTGATTTTATTATCACATTAATATTTGTCATATAGATTAACTCTGTTAGCTTTGCAATATTCAGGGGATTTTCCTCATCCATGCTTGTAAAAAATTCCCTTTACAGGTGTACTTTGTTGTACGATACTCTCCGGCCCAAACTTATCCATGAAACAAATCTTGACTTCCTATGTGAGCTTGTCGATATTCTAAATGTTGAAGTTCTGGGAGAACAGCTTAGTCGACGTAGTGAGTCATTAGCCGGACTGCGCCCCGCTTTACAGCGAATTCTCGCTGATGTTCATGAGCGACTGACTTTTCGTGCTAGAACACATATTCAAGACGAGGTTAGACCTATAAGCTGCTTGTTATATAAAATGTGACTCCTGTAAATCTTCATTACTTTTCGTACTACACTGTTTGATTGGTCTTGTGTACAATGTTAATATAAACAAAAATATGACGGAAAAGCTGAGAAGTTGCTTCCAAAAGACTGATAATGTGGGCAGCAGTTATTTAGCTGGGAATTTAACTAGCAAATGCTACAACTGATAATCAGAGCTAATGTGTTCTCAATATAGCTTTCAGTGTGGTAGTTTCTCTGATTTCCACCATTATTTTTTAGATTTTCCTGGTAGGATTGCCTTGGTGTTAATTATCTCACAGTATGGTTTACCCGTACTATAATGAAGAATCTTAGTGAAAGGGTATCTTTCTTAGCAATAATTAAAAAACTCTCAGAATCTTATTTTGGATTAGGTTTAATCATATAGGTGCGTGACATGGTTAGGATTTAGGATTATGTGAGGTGCTAAGCAATGTTGCTCCTTCAGTTAGATAAGCAGAATTTTTATGTTAAGCCTTTTAGTTTTCTGATGCAGATTGCAAATTATGTTCCTTTTGATGAGGATTTAGATTATCCTGCCAAGCTTGAGCAGCTGTCTGGGAGAACTGGAGATACTGATGTAAGGCATTTCCCCCAATTGTACAACCTATTATCCAAATAAAATGAATCAGTACTTTCAGTTGAGGATATGCATGTCCTTTTGTATATTACAGTCATTGATGTTTGGTCTTTGATGTTTTTGTCATAAATGGTTGCTTGTGATATACACGGAACACAGGCTGATGAAAGTCAGGATGTTTTCAAGACTTGGTACCCACCCCTGGAGAAAACTCTATCCTGCCTATCAAAATTGTATCGCTGCTTAGAATCATCAGTTTTCACAGGGTTAGCTCAGGTACTCAATGCTGGGTTTCTTGTCACTTCAAATTTTGAAATATCGGTGTTGCTTATATAGCTTGTAATCATCATTTTTTCAGGAAGCAGTGGAAGTTTGCTCGCTATCCATCCAAGTATGTTTGAGTTACCTACTTCATGTACTATGTTTTTTGCATTGGTTACTCTGATAGAGTTTGTATTCCATTAGAACACAACGATCAGACTTTGCTCTTCAATATTTTATCAGCTAGTTTCTATTTTTACTAGTCAAAGCTGTGGTATGCGTATGAGCATTTCTGATTTTTTTATTTGTGAAGTGTTTGACCTATCCTGTTTGATTATTCCTTCTGCCAGAAAGCTAGCAAACTAATTGCCAAAAGATCTTCAACAATGGATGGACAGCTCTTTCTTATCAAGCACCTACTTATATTAAGAGAACAGGTCCTTTTGCTGCAAATTGTGTCCCTTGCGTGTCATTTTTGTTTACTTGTTCTCCCTTTGTGAAAGTATGTACTGGCTTTCAGATTGCACCATTTGACATAGAATTTTCAGTCACGCACAAGGAGCTTGATTTCTCACATTTGCTGGTAAGTTGAGAAGAAGATTATTCTTACGTGTTCATTGAATCGCTAGAAGCAAGCTAATTGCTAGTTTCAAAGTATGCCATTTGCTACACGGATGTGGCTTTCAGCTGGCTTTTATTATTGCATAAATCTGATTAAGGAGAACAGTCTATTATTTTAATTAAAAGATTTTTTTAAAAGATCCAAAATGGCAGATCAAGGCTAGGAAATACAAAAGGCTAGGTAACATCCCACCTATCTTAGATGGACCAACACCTAAGACCATGAAAATAATCCTTGGATATGTGTCACTGATATATATTTGTATTGATTTTCAATTACGGTTTGTGTAAAGCTCCTTGGGTTATGCTAACCAGAGCATATCATCTGACAAACTTTGATTGCTTTCCAGGAACACTTGAGGAGGATTCTTAGAGGACAGGCCTCATTATTTGATTGGTCAAGGTCGACATCACTAGCAAGGACATTATCACCTCGAGTCTTAGAAAGTCAGATAGATGCTAAGAAGGTTTGTTTACCTTCTTGAAGGCATCTTGTTCTAGAACTCTTAGTTTACTAAGTCAATGTACCAATTAAATGCTTGCAAACCTGTATTCGCTTCGCCCAGGCCCATAGTAGTGATTATTTATTTAACCCTCAAGTAAAAGCTATATGGTTGCAGTTGTGTTTGTTAGCAAACAGTTTGCTAGTTCAGGAACTCACACAATTAAACAATTAACATTAGTTTCTTGCAGGAACTAGAGAAAAGTCTGAAAGCCACTTGTGAGGAATTTATTATGTCGGTTACTAAGCTTGTCGTGGATCCCATGCTCTCTTTTGTTACCAAGGTTTGACAGTGTCCTGCCTTTCACCAAGTTTATCATTTCTGATTAAAATGGCTTTTCAGTTAGCTGTTATTGGAATCCGTGAATGGAAATGGGATCTGGTCTAAAGTCATTTTGTAGATGCTGACCGCCGCATGATTCTGTCATAGCATCTCTTGAGTGTCCACTTACTTTTATGTTTCATGCTTGTAGGTGACTGCTGTCAAGGTTTCATTTTCTTCAGGCAGTCAGGGTCCAAATTCAGAGCAAGTTATGAGGAAACCATTGAAGGAGCAAGCATTTGCTACTCCAGACAAAGTTGCTGAGCTTGTGCAAAAGGTGCTATCCAATGATTCAAATTGCCTCTAGTTAAACAATATACATGATTAATGCACAGGCACATCTATCAATCCATTTAATTAGAACACAGTATTGTCCTGCTTACACACATGTCAAGTGCTGCATTTTGCATTTGGCTGCTTGGAGTTTAATACTGCCTAAATTGAGTAGTAACATCTTAATATTGTTATTTTCTGATATAGGTTAGTGCCGCTATCCACCAAGAATTGCCTATTGTGATGGCAAAAATGAAGCTTTATCTACAAAATCCATCAACAAGAACGATACTTTTCAAACCCATCAAGTAAGTCGTATTGTATTTTCCCTATAGGTACTATTTTGTGCACTATTGCTGTTATATCTGAAAAAGAAATACCCCTGTTTTCTAACATTAAAGATATCGCACCTTGAAACTGATATCTGCTAATGCGTAGATAGATTTCAGTTTTCTCCCAACTCACGATAATTACCTATTGAAGAACATTTCCTAAAATGCTCCTCTCACTTTTTTCAGGACCAACATTATCGAAGCACATTCACAGGTGCACACCTTGCTGATGTCAGAGTACTCTCCGGAAGAGATTAGTAATGTCATCAACATGATTCCTATAAACAACTTACAGGCACAACTCGATAGCCTTCTGTAGTGACAGATATCTTGAGGTGATTCTACAGGATTGCTGCTTGTTACTCATGGAAGTGAAGTGTATTAAAACTGTACTAATCTGTACCGTGTATGATGGCTTTTTTTTTTTTGAAAACTGTACGGTGTATTCCGGAAACAGTAAACACATCAAGACCACACAAGAGAAATAGTTCTCACACTATATCATTTTAGCAAGAATGTATTTTGTCTATTTTTTAAACTGGGTCAATGTTGACAATTAATAGGAGGCTTTGTCTATTACCGACATGTTTGATCATTGAGGTTTCTTTTCGCTAATTCTCGGCAAAGTGGACCAAAATGCTCAACTTCTTTACACATCACATTCACATCCTGAGTTTAACGTTTACTTGTCGACATGCTGAGCTCGTCGAAAAAAATGAATTCCTCAACCAAATGCAAATAACACATTCAAATGTGTTGCCATTCGAATTACTAACATACACAGTAATTACAGAGTTGATCAATTCAACCATTCAAGTTTTTATTATAAAGAAATCAGAATTAGATCTATGAAACATAAACTTTGACTGAAAGGAAACTGCAAGGCAAGTCTCTACTGAAAAAATAACCTTAAATAAGTCCAACCATTTGAAATGAGTTACAACAATAAACAAGAGCAGGTCAATATAGTACAAAAAATTCTTCCAAATATAAATAAAAATCCAGCCTCTACCAAGAGCTAAATACTAATCCATTAATGGATATATTTTTGTGTTACAACAGATTTAATTTTCCGGAGAAGCAGCAGATAAACCAAGCCATGACTTGTCCCTTAAGATATACGGCCCTCTAGCGTCGATCCTCTCTTTTCTCTTCTCGAAAAATCTCGTCAAAGATCGACTCCTTGTTTGCGACAGATCTGCACAAAAACATCATAAAATCACAAAAATTAGCCTCATCGTCATAAGTACAAATATTTCCTATAAGCAAATTCCTGCAAACCGAAAAATGAAACATTTTTCTGCAGCTACTTACCGCGAGCAATGACATGAGGTAATGGTGCGGCGGACAAGGACAAACTTGTAGCAACGCTCATGATTTCATTTGCCTTATCACTCGAAACATCATCAACAACAATAACTCTACCATTGTAGAAAATTGTCATTTTCTTTGAATCATGAATATCCTCTTCCACAATACTATTAACATTCTGACTGGATTCAAATCGCAATTCCGCATCTCTACAGGAAACAAGTTCATAGTTTTTGGCGATGACATAGGAATATTTATTCCTAAAGGACCGTTTTCCTTCATATACTCCCTCAAACGATCACATGTTGAGTAAACATAGTCTTTCCGCTAGCTTTCCCAGTCTCGGATGGCGAGTTCACCATACCTTATCAATGTTTCAGTTGGTGTTTTTGTAGCTGTTTTTTCTCCAGGGAAGCTGATGGTGTGTTTGGGTTGTGAGAGATGAAATAAAATTGTGAGTTGGTGTAATGTTGTCTTTATATTAATGTTGGGAAAGCTTAAGGGTAAGAGAGTTTGGTGGGCTGGTCGACATTGGCTTTTTTTTCCAATTAAACACGTTTTTGATAAGGTGGCTGGAGAAAATGGAGCAAGTAGAGGCGGTTTCAAACTTTTGGGTTGTATGTCTGTCAGATTATGATTGGTATCAGACAACTGCATATATGTCTGTCAGATTATGATTGGTATCAGACAAACTTAAAAAACGACAAAAATACCAAAAAATTGACTTCACCTTCACACCGCAGTCTGGTGCTGCAAATAGTCACACCATTTTATTATATTTGTAAACAATAAGTAGTTAAAAGACAATTAATTTTTTGTAAAATCGGCGGAGTTGCATAGAAGAGCGTTTGAACTACCGACCTCAATCTGAGATCAGAGATAGAAATTAGAATGATGATCGCTAAATTGTTACTCCTTGTACTTAATTCTAATACAAAAGAGATTAGTTATAAGAATATCAAAATGATGATTTGTTGACTTGTAAAACTTTGAATGCATGATCACAATTTTTACAATAAAAAATTAGAACATCAGAATTGTACTTGATTTTACAACCAAGTGCTGCTAGGTCTCAATTTTTCCATGTCGGCCTCTTTGGTTTTTTCTTAATTAGAGGCATTAATCGAGATGAAGAAAAAAGAGAACAAAATGTAGAAAAGCTAAAAAAACGTGCAATAAATGAGACGTCGATAGTCGTCTCCATAGAATTTGCAGACAGCACGCAAAGCCAAAGATGCCTGCGGTTGCGACCGGTTTCAATTTTCAACCGTACAGGTCTGGGTGGGCCCGGATAATATCACAACATTGGTGGTACTTAAAAAACATGCCGTGTTCAATAAAAACATAATTGAATAAATTCAAACACGTGCTGCTGCACTGCAACTTGGTCGATACGTTCCACATTAAATATCTTATTGATTTATTGATAAACTTGGAGATATTTCTTTGTGAATAAGATTATTAAAATTTTAATTATTAAATTAAAATAATTCCTAAAATTATCGAAAAAGGTCATGTTCTTATGGATTGCAAATAATAGGAAAATTTAAGTAAAATGATGTGAGGTATTTCATTTTTAACTAAATTTCTTTGGTATATTTGATTTTAACCCTACAAATAATTAAGGGAAAATTACAAAAACATCACCTGGATACCACCCAATTTCAAATTGAGGACCGGACTATCATAATTTTCAATTCACTACTTTTGGACTAAATTGCATAGTTTAGTTTAACACCGTAAGAGCTACCGACGTTAAAAGTCTAAGCTTTAAAATCACGATTTGAGCTTTTAATGGAGACTAGTCGACGGAAAAGATGAAGTGAAGCAAACTGGTTTGAAATCAAAATCTCAGTTGAAGTCTCCATCTTTATTCTTTCTTTCTTCCATCTTAAAAACTTTCTACGCTGATTTCAGGTAGATCCGCGTCAATTTTGAGTTTTAATTTTTAGGGTTTTGATGTTTTTTCTTTTTTTGATTATAAGAGTTTGTGAAAACTTATTATTGTAGGAACTATAATATTTGGTTTAGTATGAACGGGTACGGGAACCCACGTCCACAGGATGAACCTGGTTTTGGGACGGAGGATGATGATGCTGATAATTCAAGTCAGGAATTGACGGACTTTTCCGATATGGATTTCAATCTTGACAATGATGATTTGTTCTGTGAGGAGAATATTCAAGATATCCGAAGACGTGTGGAACAATCATTGAGTGGTATGAGTGTTCTTGAAGCTGAGTTTGCGAACAAAAAGGACATGAATCGTCTAGTGAATCTGATAAACTAGTTACAGCAAGTGAATCAAGTGATGATATTTTTGAATATCAGGAAATTTTTTGAATATTTGGGGCCATGTTTATGTATAAGATCTAGACGAAGAATGCAAATTTTTTGAATTTTGATTAATCAAGCAGAGTTCTCCTGGCTTATTGTAGTGGTTTGATCTAAAGTATCATATATTTTTAAAATGTCTTTTATATTTATCATACATTTTCTTGTTTGAAAATATAATTAAATTTTTGGTTATTTTAATAAACTCAATTCAAATTTGCAATTTAGTATGAATTTAGATGTTAATTGAGTATGAAATTATATTTAACGTCGCTAGCCCTAACGGTGTTAAACTAAACTATGCAATTTAGTCCAAAAGTAGTGAATTGAAAATTATGATAGTCCGGTCCTCAATTTGAAATTGGGTGATAGTCCAGGTGATGTTTTTGTAATTTTCCCTTAATTAATGTTAATAGATTTTGGGCCAATTAATTTTGCATTATATATTAGGCAAGGCCCAACTATATTTTACCAACTTTTGATGTTGGACCGCTGAATGGGCTTGGGACATATTTGTTCACTCTTTCGATTCAACATATGAACAATGAGTCCTACAAAAGCTATTCATTTTCTTAATCCAATAAGAGATTAAGAGGCACAAGGGTAGTGGTCAATTATCGGTCATCCACTCGATCTCTGTTATGCATAATGCATGTACATATTATTTGATTGATGAATTAATGAATTAGATGAACGCTTCAAATATAATCTTACGATTATAAATTAAGGATACATGAGCGCTCCTCTCCAATATAAACATTTTGCGTCTCCAAATTTCAACATCAATAAAATAAAGTTTCAAAAAAGACAGGAGGAAAACAAGAACTTGTAACTTAACAAGAGCATGGAACCTGCCCACAAATTTCCTAGATTAAGCTGTCTGAAATGGTCAAGTCTTTATTAATCTTTATTTTAACGTATACAACTTTTACTAAAGTTTCTTATTGATCATACTTGTTTATGCGGACTAAGACTCTAAGACTATTGAAAAACTGAAGATAATAGCTTCAATAAAATGATGATCATATTCGCGAAGCTGAAACAACTTCTGCTACCTTCTTCTCGCCATGGATGCCCGTCAGTTGCAATCTGTTATCCCCAACAGGCCTTCGCGTATTCCATGGAACTTCATCATTTTTTCATCTTTTTCTGCTATAAGTCTAGTATCAGTCTTCATATGGGTAATGCATATTTTACTAGTAGTTTTGTAAACTTGTTATATGGACTTTCTTCAGCTTAAACTTATTGTTGTGCAGATGAAGATGTTATCATCTCTGCCAAAGAATGGTGACTCGTTTATGATACATCAAGTACCTGAAGGCCATGTCGGAGTTTACTGGCGAGGAGGCGCTCTTCTTAAGACTACTACAAATCCAGGTTACAAAATTATCATCATGTAAAAAGTTTCAGAACAAGTTCCACAAGATAAAACTAAGTAGTAATCGTCGAAAATATCATATAGTTTTTACATGAGAAATGTTTTTGAATTTACTTTCATGATTTATTTCAGGTTTTCACCTGAAATTGCCAGTTATAACAAAATTTGAGTCTATTCAAGTGACCCTTCAGACTGACCAAGTTAGTATTTTTCTTCCTGGTGTGGAAATGTTATGGAATTCCTTGTATTTATGACTGACTTGGGAATTTACAGGTTCGAGATGTTCCGTGTGGTACTAAAGGCGGTGTGATGATAAACTTCGAAAGGATCGAGGTAGTAAACAGGCTACGAAAAGATTTTGTGTATCAGACATTGCTTCAGTATGGTATTCGATATGATAATATATGGATTTACGACAAGATTCATCATGAGATTAATAAGTTCTGCAGCTCTCATTCTCTTCAGCAAGTTTACATTGACATGTTCGATCAGGTACAATCAAACATGAGTGTATTTTGAACACATCGCTCTTATGTGTCTTTTGGCTGATCTTATATGGAAAATACTTGAACTTTGGAATTGTAGATCGATGAAAAGATAGAGGATGCTCTTCAAAGGGATTGCACGGTTCATGCTCCTGGCATTGAAATCATAAGTGTCCGGGTCACTAAACCCGCTATACCGGATTCAGTAAGACGCAATTTTGAGCAGATGGAGGAGGAGCGAACAAAGGTAGGTTTACTTCTGGTTATTTCCAAAATTATATGTTTTTCGAAAATTTGTTTCATCTTAAGACACCAAAAAACAATATAATCTGAGCCTGTGATCGACTTTTACTACCTTTGCAGTTTTTAGTCGCAATAGAACGGCAGAGAGTGGTCGAGAAAGAAGCTGAGACAATGAACAAAATGGATATCAGCTCAGCGGAGAAAAATGCATATGTAAGCAAGATACTAATGGAGCAAAAGCTGATGGAAAAGGAAAGTGCAAGAAAGTCACAAGAGATTGAAAATCAAATGTACATTGATCAACAAAAAAGCTTGGCAGATGCTGATTTTTATAGGTAACATTTTCACTTGTCACTTTCTCAAATCGTCTCATTTTCAGACACATCTCCGGATCAAAGCACTTCTCACAAGACTCTTTTTGTTTTTCAGATTGACAAAGGAAGCTGAAGCGAACAAGCTGATGCTTACCCCAGCTTACTTGGAGCTCAAGTTTATCGAGTCAATTGCGAATAATACCAAAATTTTCTTTGGGGAAAAGGTTAGGCATCTCATTTTCAAGTAAACTGAATCGGCATTGAGTTTGATTTCTGATGGATATTATTGCGCTCTTATAAGCAGGTACCTTCTATGATTTTTGATCAGAAGTTGTCTGGGAACTTTCTCAAGCGTCAAGAAGAATAGCTAACCGTTCCTTTCTCAGTCCACATTTTTCAAAAGTCAGCTATCTCATTTCTAAGTTCAGTGTTGTGATGATTAGAATTTAGTAGTTACTCCCTCCGTCCCATTTTGTTTGTCCAAAAGCACAAAATACACGGTAATTAAGGTAGAAAGAGAGTATGAAATGTGTGGTTGAGAATATATGATTAATAAATAAATGAGTAAAAAAATAGAATGTGTGGTGGAGAATGAAGGAAAGTGGACAAACTTAAGGGGACACCCAAAATGGAAAGTGGACAAACATTATGGGACAGAGGGAGTATAAACTTAGTTGTCTCAATTCACACACATCCACAATCCCTTACGTCATCACAATTTAGGATTATTTTTTTATGTCCCTTACGTCATCACAATTTAGGATTTTTTATCATAAAAAAATGATATAAAGTTGGCATGTTGGTTATAAACAAATTTTAAAAATTAGATAAGAGGGTTTTTAGGATTTAGAAAAAGTCAGCCAATCAGAAAAAGGGAAAAAGAATTCAAAATTCTAAAAAAATGACACGTAGGCCAAATCACTCACACGACGACACGTGTCCAATCATACTTCCCTTTTAATATACATATGATATTAAGGATGTAAACTTCCTTCATATGGTGAAAACATAATATCAAAGCTGGAAGCATCAGCAATTTTTAATTGAAAACGAGTACTATAAAAATATGGCTTCGAGAACTTCCTAATACAATATTTTAAATATATCAAATATGCATACAGAGCTAGCATCAAAAAACATTATGTATCGACTCAATTGGAAAAACTTAATATGAGAAGTGTCCACGGCTATATCACGATTATGCAACTGACTGCCAATCAGGGACATAAGATTGCACATATCCAAAGCATGCCATTTCCTAGTTTCCCCCATAACCACAAACCAAACTAATTGAACTTAAAAGTGTGTAGATGAAATACAAAAAAAAACTTATTAAAGGAGGCATCCGTGAACACAAATGAATGCAATGAGATAAGTTCGGGTCTTTGAGAAAGGCTCATCAGTATTGGATGTTCCTTCCAGAGCGAGCAGCAGCCAATGACAGCAGAGCCACTCATTAGTGACCATATTTCTGGAAATCCCACTCACTATTGTCTGTAAGAACATGTAGGAGATGACATGTAAGAAAGAATGACTTTTATATATAAATTATTTGAAATTCATTAGTCAAGTGAACATACCGAGTGGGCAGACTTGCCGAGTTTTCAGCCAGCGGCTTATGCAGTGGAAGTGAAAAGCATGGTTGCAGATCCCTATTTCAGAATCAATATGAGTCAGTTACCAACTGCAACATGTATATTTCAAAACATAGGCAAGCACCAGCTGTCGGGCCCAAGTGTTAAAATAAATGAGACAAAAGAGCATAGCATCTTAACATATAAAGGTCACCACAGAAAGAAAAGAACAATAATTCAGAATCCAGTTGAAACCTTCCACTTCCAATAATAACCAGTCAATAAAGCACAATGAATAACATCTTTAATTGAATGACAAGGGGTCGCATCACAAGCTTCCACAAGAGAATTATAATCAGAGACATTACAACATGCCGCGGAACATTAATTCTGCAAGCAACAGTTGCTTGCAGCCACTCACAAGGGGTTAACTCTAACTAAATCAAAATACTATGCCTTATAGACTCTTTATAACTAAGATTCAGATTGCAAGGCTAAAGGAACCAAGGGGGTTAATCAATACTCTTAGACAAGTGAATACCCACACCCGGTTCATAGTTGCATCAACTCGATTACACAGTGTGTTAGACCATCAAATATTGCAGTGAGAACAAATAATAACAAGAATGCCGAATATACACTGGAAATTTTAAACGACAGGCAGGGTGCAACTTGAAGTCCATTCCACACTCGTCAAATAAACAAGACAAATGCAATATCTCACCAACTCTAACTTCCGAAAACGAATGTGACTACTACACACAAATCAATCTCGTAGGCTCATAATCAGAACACAGAAAACGAATTGCTCACAATATACACAAGGAAAGGATTCTTCCCTAAGCAAAGAAATTCATTCGCATTCAATCAGACAGCACAATACTTAAACACGAATTTATGTATAAATATCAAAAGTCAGAAAAAACACATACCCCACGCACTGTACATTCCTCGCTAGTTGCACTAGCCTGGTTAGCTTGACATTCAATACCTGCAACATTAACAACCATCACACACCAATATCAGCTTCACACATCAATTCACACCTCTCTAAAAACCATAGCAATTTTTTCAAAAAAGAAACTTACAAAGATCCATAATATGATTCCTACATATAGCGCAATTGTCAACAACAATATCTGCACTCAAAAAAATCATCAACTTCATTCAAAATACTGAAAACAAAACCAGGAAATTGCATGTATAGGAATATAACAATACATACCCCAAGCCCAAGAGCGACGGCGTTCCACTTCTTGATCTCGAAACGCTTAGGTTTTTTAGAAGAAGATGATGCTGATGAATCGGCGACGGGAGTCATGGCGACGTCGGAGTCTAAATTGGCCATTGTGATTGGATTTTCTAGGGCACGAGTTTCTTCTGCTGATTGAAAATCTGAATCGCGATGTGATTTGTGAATGTGATTTTTTTTTAAGATCTTCTTTATTTATTTATTTGTGAATGTGTTTTTTTTGAATGTGATTAAGATTTAAGATCATCAGTTACAAATATAAAGTGATCATGACCGTCGAATTTAAATATCTTACCTTTAGGCTTTATAATTAATCAAATCTTGAATAAAGTTCTAGGAGAACTGATAAATTTTAGTAGAACGATAGGACACAATCTTGACTGTTGATTAATTATAATCTAATGGTTGAGATTTAAAGTAAAATAACCGTCAAATCCAACCGCCCTGTGTTTTTCGCAAATCCAACCGCCAAATTTAATTAAAAATCAACTTTAATCTCAACCGTTTATTTATCAAAATCAATGGTTCAGATTTTGTCCTCCTGTTTTACATTTATATCATGTCTCACATGATTTCAACCCATCAAATATTTATTATTATTTATTAAGTTTAGGGGTATATTGGTAATTTTTTTAAACCAGTTAATTTAATTTCCATTATTTATGCCTACATTTTCTACATAACAACATTAATTAGTGAATTTATGTTTTTCAATTCAGACTCAACATTGATAATGATCTATAATTAGGATAACTTTATACTTTATATTCAAACTAGTATAAATGCACAGAAAAATATGTGCTCCTCTTTTATATATTTGCATTAAAATATGTATTTCTTAATGATATTTATAAATTAATATATAATAAAGTATTTTGATAAGTAGAATAGATTATACTTGATATGCGTTGATAACATATAATTCACCGAACAAGATTTAATGCGTTGATAACATATAATTCACAGTTTCTCCCGAACCGTCACCTCTCAACCGATGCCTATCAACCGCAACGCTCCGTCACCTCTCAACCGATGCCGTCACCTCTCAATCTCTCTGTCTGCATCTTCATACGAATTCGTATTTTGAATTCAATGGATTCGAACAACAACAACAACTGGAGGCCGGCGCAGCCCGATCCGCCCCCAGCAAACACCATCGACGGCGGCGATTGGAGGTCACAGCTCCAGCCTGATTCCCGACACCGAATCGTCAATAAGATGTATCGATGCTCCCCCTATTATTGTTTGTTTAACTGTAGATTGGATTTGAACCTAGATTTTGCCTTTTTATTTTCCGTTTGAATGATTTGTTTATTTTTTACTTTCCCCTTCTTCCATTTCTATATATTTGCTGGAAGTTAAAATTACTTTCATGTTTCTGTTTTTCTTTTTTGGGTTTGATTATTTGCATGGGCAGAATAGAGAGAAAGGTCCTCCGTACTTGATAATGGCTTATTCACTTTGCTGAAATTGAGAATCGGGTCATTCACAAGTAACCCCTTACCACCAAGGGAGAAGGTGGATTTCTTTAGTGAGCCATTTTGATAGCTGTTGCTCCTAAGTCTGTCAGATCCTTGCCGCACACATGCCGTGGCTCAGGTGAGTGAAAATTAACGTTTTTGTTTTTTTGGTGATTTTTTGAATTTGATTGTTTAGTGTGATTGATGGATTGTAGAGGGATTAGGAGGATGAGGGAGTGTCTGCCGCCGGATATGCTGAAGGAGAAGCTACCGAGATTTTTGCAGAAGTGCGCGCAGACGTTTCAGGAGGATAGGAAATACAGAAATGATTTGTGGTATCTTCGAGTTTGGTTGCAATTGTGTAATTTTTAATGCAATTTTGAGCTGCTATGATAAGTTTATTGTATGTTTAGCTCAGGGTATTGTAATGTGGTATAGTTGATTTTGTTGCGGTGTTTGAGAGTTTTTGTATGGAAGATTTTTGAAATGTGTGGTGGTTTTGTAGATGGATTATGCGGATAATGTGAAGGGTATTTTGAGAACTATGGAGATGAATCATATTGGTTTGAAGAAGGCGTTGTTCTATCAGGCGTATGCACTTTATTATGAGAAAATGAAGAAGTACGATGAAGCTGAGAAAATGTACATGACAGGAGTGCAAAAGTAAGATTTTTTTGTATAGCTGTGTTGGATTGAATGAGTGTGCTGTATCAATGAGTGTGCTGTATCCTTGCTCTTCAAGTGTGCAAAAGTAAGTTTGACCATGATTTGACCAAGTTCGATATCATATCATTTTCGTCCGGATTCGACTTATCGGCGCTGTTCGATGACTCAGGATGTGAATTCAAGGTCGGTGAGAGGTTCGTATCGGACTACGCGTATTCTCAGAATAGGTAATCTCTTTAATTCTCAGAATTTGATTTTGTAAGATTCGTTGAATATTGAAGTGATTGTGTTTTGTTAATAGGTTCGGACAACTTCAAGCTGTTGATCTTGACAGTGTTGCACCAGCCATTAGAGCAGGCATGTCGATTTATTAATTCGGAGCACTATGCAAACTATTGTCAGTTAAATTTGGTCAATCGCAAGGTGGCTTGAGCTATGGTACATCATTCACTTTTTGTTTTAAAAATTAACTAACAATGTTATGTTGTCTATACTTGATTTCTCTTGCAGATACTGAAGGTAATAATCTACGTGATGATGTTCCGGAAGTATTTGATAATAAGTAAGAATAATACTTCACTGGTTTATGCACAGCTATTCTTATGAATGATCTGTTCTCTGATGCTATACGAATGTTTTTTGATTCAACAGGGATGCCATAATAGCTTCTATTCCAAGTTATGAAGAGCCGTATATTAAAGTTCCTAAAGTCTTGAACAAGGAATGATCATTGTTAGGTAATAACGTTTTTGGTTTGCCAAGTGTGAAAATAATTCATTATCTATGCTGTTTGAGGGATTACCATTTGATTTGTTTCAGCACAATGGAATTATGTTACTTTTAGTACTGATTACTGATGAGTTCCACTTTCATTTCACTTTATTCGTAGGCCTGTTTTCATAGTAACTTATTGAAGCCCAGCTGAAGTGAAGATAATGTTGCATTTAATTGGAGTTGGTTATGAGTCACGAGTCATTTCTCTAAAGGGCCATGTTTGAGATGATGATGGTACCTTGATGATGCATTTCATTGAATGTATTTGGGATGAAATATAAGAACTTTGATAATGTGTGCCGTCGACTAGCATTTCAACTTTCAAGTGTAAGAACTTTGACTGTATGAAGATTGTGTGTTAATATGAGTTGTTTGTACACTGTCTGTATGAAGATTAGCGTGTGCAACTTATGTGCTATTAGGATCTGGGATATCTCAGAAAATTGAGGTCGTTCATTCCGATGAAATATAAGAACTTTGACAGGATGCTTTCCGGATAATCATTTTATCACGAGTTAACAATTATGCATTTGGTTTGGTCCAAGGAACTAAGTATGCCTAATTGTCTTTATGATTTAGTCTATAGAATACGAAATTTCAAAATGAGCATTTTACTTTTAAAATGTAAATTGTCATAGTTAAAAAAGTTGAATGTAATTCGACGGTTTACGCACAGTTTTTACCGTGCATCGAGTACTAGTAACATATAATTCACCGAACAAGATTTAATCCGGAAATAACTATCAAATTCAACATTTAATTAATAAAAAAACAACTTTAATTTCAATCATAAAACTAATCAAATCTAGGATAAAAATAATATCCTTCTATTTTACAAATATTTATCGTCAATCTTGATTTTATCCGATTTAGTAATAATAATCAAAACCATCCTCATAATAAAATTATTTCACATTCACTCTTATAATGATTTTTGTCTGTCTACTGCATTATAATAATAAATAAAATAGTATTATAAAAATAATCTTAAGAATGCTTTTTGAGAATAGAATTACACACATAAGTAGTTTACACGTTATGTAATGATGACATTAAATAATGGTACGATGAGAATGATTTTTTGTAATTAATTATTTACTTTTATACTATAATTGAATATTTATTTTTTAACAATTTAGGGTTTTGAAGCTCTGCTCCATTTTTCTACTTCCTCTGCTCCTCTCTTATCCTCTCACCACTACTCATCCTCCGAATCCGATCGCCGCTATGAGTAGCAACAAGGACAACAAGGAGGGCTTCAACATGGCCGATCTCGACATTTCCCTCCCCGCTGCTGCCGCAGGTATTAATTGCACCTTTTAAACTAATTCTGTTCCTATTCAGATTCGTACAATTCCCTTGATCGATTCAGCCTTTCTGTTTCGTTTTATCATCACTTTTGGTTGATTTATTTTGGCTTGGTGATGAGTTTTTGATGTGTTTGTTTTTGTGTAGCTTTGAATCCAGAGGATCGTGCTGGCTTGGTTAATGCTCTGAAGGTGAATGATTATTTTTACTTTTGATATTTCGTGTGGTTTGAGTTTTGGTTATTCATTTTGTTTTGTTATTTTTCATTTGTTGCAGAATAAGCTTCAGTCCCTTGCAGGACAGCATACAGATATTCTGGAGTCATTGAGCCCTAATGTGAGGAAGCGGGTTGAAGTTCTCAAGGAAATTCAGGTACGTCGGCTTTTTTTCTTTTTGAACATTTTAGAGTTGGTTTTATGTAACTTGTATGCTGTAGCGAAACTTTCTCTGTTGAAGCAATCATATACTTTTAACTCTTTAACACGACTGATCCAGCAGGGCTAGTGGCCAGGTTAGGCTTAATAAACAGATATCATTGAAAGGTAATTAGACTGATTGTTGACTTCATTCTTGTTTCAGAGTCAACATGATGAGCTGGAAGCAAAGTTCCTAGAGGAAAGAGCTGCCCTTGAAGCCAAATATCAAAAACAGTATCAGCCATTGTATACTAAGGTATTTATAACTTATAATCAGTGGAATTAGAGGGGAAGATTATTTCAAATCCATTTTCATTCCTTACTCAAACAACTGTGTTTCACGACATAAGGGATAACAAATTAACGTATGAAGATGATTTTTTTAATGTTAAATAAATGTTTTGGATGCGTTAAGGTTCTTGAAGTCTGGCTTTCATTGAAGCAATTAGTTTTCTTATATTGGTAAATATCATAAAAGTTTATTGCACTCTCAGCACTTATTAATTATTACATTTGCTTGATACTTGCAGAGGTATGAGATTGTGAACGGTATTATCGAGGTAAAGGTAACTCAGAGGAAGCTGCAATGGACCAAGATGAAAGCAAGACTGCAGATGGTAAAACCCATCCAGCATTATTTTCAAGCTCCCATATTTAGTTGGGATATTATGACTGTTGATGTTTAAGTTAAAGTTTTGTTGTCTTCTAGAGAAAGGAGTGCCTGATTTCTGGCTGAATGCAATGAAAACGAACGAAGTGTTGGCTGAGGAGGTGTGTTCACGCTCCTTGTATGTTTTGCTGTTTTGTCTCTTAAAAGTACTTTGTGCTTATTCATGTAGTTGTCTGCATGAGCGCTTTCCAGATTACTGAAAGGGATGAAGCTGCACTGAAGTATCTTCAAGATATCAAGTGGAGCAAGCTTGATGATCCCAACGGATTCAAGCTTGAATTTTTCTTTGCAGCCAACCCATTCTTCAAGAACTCTGTTTTGACTAAGACTTATCACATGGTTGATGAAGATGAACCCATTCTTGAGAAAGCTATAGGGTGCGTTTTTCTCGTCATAGTCAAGCACTGTATTCTACCTATCTTCTCACTTAAAATCTTAAATTTGATGCATATGACAAATATTTATATTCATATGTGCAGAACGGAGATAGAATGGTACCCAGGAAAGTGCTTAACTCAGAAGATACTAAAAAAGAAACCCAAAAAAGGATCAAAGAATGCCAAGCCAATAATGAAGACTGAAGATTGTGAAAGCTTTTTCAACTTCTTCAGTCCTCCAGAGGTCCCCGAGGATGATGAAGATATTGACGAAGACGCTGTAAGTTGAGCTCGCTGCACAGTTAAAAAGACAGACATTTTTTTCTAACTTCCTTGTTTAAATAAATGTTGTACAGGTAGAAGAGTTACAGGGTCTAATGGAACAAGATTATGACATTGGGTAAGCTTTGTCTTGTCAAACTGTGTGTGATGATAACAGCATTCTCGGCGGCTGGCTATATATATGTAGCTTATATTGTTGCACGTATTTTATTCTTATTCAGTTATAATGAAATTATTTCAGGTCTACCATCCGTGACAAAATAATTCCTCATGCGGTTTCGTGGTTTACTGGGGAGGCTGTTCAGGAAGATGAGTTTGGGGATCTAGATGATGAAGATGATGACACTGATGAAGATGAGGTCGAAGATGACGATGATGAGGAAGATGATGACGAGGATGAAGATGAGGTTGAGAGCAAGCCTCAGAAAAAGGTATCACCGGGACAATTTAAACCTTACAGATTGGTGCTTTAAAGTTGAACAGTATTAACACACCTGTGGTTTCCTCTTTTTCCCGTTATCATCTGAATGCTAATATGCGACCATTGCAGTTTACTCATTTTTTCTGACTGTTGTGTCATGGTTTGTCTTATTCACTCCTATTCTCAAACATGACTTGTTTGTGTCGTCTGCCTGGCCTTATACTTTGGTGACTTGTTACTGCAGAAAGGATCAAAGGCTGGAGCTAGTGGTCCAGAAATTGAACGGCCTCCGGAATGCAAGCAGCAGTAGAATTCATGTCTGGTTGGGATATTGTTGGATCAATCTGGTATTGGTTATCAAATTTATCATGCGATGAATCTGGTGTTGATTATCTAAATATGTTCTGGAGGCATATAGTTGCGTGGTATTTGTGGGTGGAGTGTTGTGATATACCTGACAGTATTCTGCAGATTATTGATATCTATATCATTTATCTATTTGTTTTACTCAGAGGGGTTCATATCCATGACTCATGTTTGCAATGATGGTCATTTTTGTAGTTAATTCTTGCAATATCGAGTTTATTAACTTGGTACTAATATAATACTCCCTCTGTCCCTTAATATTTGTCCACTTTTATTTTGGGCGTCCCCTTAAGTTTGTCCACTTTCTTCAATATCAACCACATATTCTATTTTTTTACTCATATATTTATAAATCATTTATTCTCAACCACACATTTCATACCTTCTTTCTATCTTAAAAACCGTGCTATTTTTGGACAAACAAATAGGGACGGAGGGAGTAACTAATAAGCCCCCCTGATAATTCCAATCAACTGCTTCGAATAATTTCATTTGAAGCAATGATTCTGCAGCACACTAGAAATATCCAGTGCAGTTAGTTAACAGTTATGTTGACAAAGTAGACCGCAAGCCCGGAAGTGAAATCAGCTATCAAGCAGCAGCTGGTACTTTATTACCATCTTCAACAAAGTAGATAGCAGATTCCGGAACAAGAAAGTCCTACAGATTACGAATCCATCAATACAACATAATGGTGCACAAGTAATGCGGTAGCAAATAAAAATGACATCAACCACCTTTCAGATTCATATGTCATATAGAGCCTTCTCCGCCACTCTCTTTTTCAACTTCAGTCAATCTGCCTACGGAGACGAACACGTCATCAGTCGTTATTGGGCCGGCACACTAGCCCAATATCCAGCCCAATAACAATCTCCGGCGACGCCGAGACTCGTTCGCAGTCTATCTCCGTCACTCCCTCTCTCTCTCCGGTCCATGGCTGCTCCGAGGATACTCCTCTCCGGCGACGTCGTCGGCCGACTGGATCTGCTCTACAAGCGCTACGCAGCGGTACGTTTTTGGTTGTTGTGAAGTTATGTTGATGTGTTGATTTTGACATTTTAGGGTTTTGTAATGACAGGTGAATAAATCTGCGGGACCGTTTGATGTGATATTCTGCGTCGGTCAGTTTTTTCCGGAGACGTCAGATGAGGTTGATGAATTTATGAAGTATGTGGAAGGAAAGGTGGAGATACCGATTGCTACTTACTTTATTGGGGACTATGGAGCTGGAGCGCCTAAGGTTTTGAATGCTGCTGCTAAAGCTAGTGAGAATCAAGGGTTTAAGATGGACGGATTGAAGATTTGTGACAATTTGTATTGGTTGAAAGGAAGCGGAAAGTTTGAATTCCGTGGTAAATTTTCAAATTTAAGCTTGTTACTTGATATGTAATGTATCGTCTGAGTTTTGATTGTTGTTGTAGTGACTGTTTGTTGTGGCATCTGTTTTGTAGGGTTGTTGGTGGCGTATTTATCTGGCAGGCGGTCGTCCGTGAAACAAATGTTTGGTACTTATAGTGAAGATGATGTGGATGCACTACGTGCAATGGCGGAAGAGCCGGAGATTGTTGACATATTCTTAACATATCCTTGGTTACTTGGTTGATTGTGAATTTCAGAGTTTTGCTGTTGTTGGTTGGTGTGTTTTTTGTTTATCGGGTTTTATTGCTTGAACCTTGACATACGACTACTAATGAATGGCCGAGTGGTGTGACTAATAAAGCTGTTGAATCCGGCATTCCTGCCGGGGTTTCGGACTCCTCTGGCTGCGATTCTACTGTATCTGAGTTGGTATCTGAGATTAAACCTCGGTACGTCTTAACCTTAACTGAACGAGCTCTTGCATGGTTTTACCTGAAGCTGATTACAGACATTGTGGTAATAATTAATTCTCGCTGTGATATCTATAGGACATTATAGGTGCCTCTTTTAAAATTTCAGTGTAAGGGGTTGTTCTTATGATAAAGCGGGTCTAAGTTTCCAGTTAAAAATGTGCATTTTTGCTTAAAAGGTTACTTCTTTTTGTTGAAAGTTGGTTCTGAATGGGTTCAAGGCCTCATAACTGTACATTGTGATGTGTTTATTTGAAGGGATGAAGAATGGGTAGATAAAGTCCAGTTTTGACTTGATGAAATCATGAAATTATCAATGTGACTATTATGTGTGCACCAAAGAACTAAGCATTATTTGTTTTCCATATGGAGGTTTCCAATTCAGTGTTGATTGTTAGTTATTTTTATTTCATGAAATTGAAAGTAATGATCTATATTATGACCATATCATTGGCAGGTACCACATTGCGGGTACAATGGGAATATTCTATGCACGGGAACCCTACTCTAATATTGATTCATCGCATGTCACTCGATTCTTGGGTCTAGCGCAAGTTGGAAATAAGAATAAGCAGGTTTGTTCAGTAGTATTCGTAGGCAATATATCCTCATACCATCGTAGCATTCTGTTCTGAGTTTAAATCATCATATGTACTTAATACTCTCTGCAGAAATTTCTTCATGCCATCTCTCCTACTCCAGCCTCTACAATGTCTGCGGTTGAGATCTCTAAAAAGCCTTCAAACACTAGTTTGTCTCCATACATAGATTTGGAGAAAATTTCTCAAGCTGAAGTGGAACTAAAGAGACCCGCCGAAACTGATACACAGTACTGGCGTTATGATGTCTCTCAAAAGAGGCAAAAAACTGGTCCTGGAGATACTGAGCGGAGGTGTTTCAAGTATGTGTCTTCTGGATCTTGTCCTAGAGAGGACAAGTGCCACTTCCTACATGACACTGATGCAAGAGAACAATATTTAAGAGGTGTTTGCTTTGACTTCATCAACAAAGGAAAATGTGAGAAGGGTCCTGATTGCAGCTTCAAACACAGCTTGCAAGATACAACAGAAGGGTTACCAAACAGGATAACTGGAAATTCTAATGTTCATAGGTTGGTGCCCTTTTTCATTTACTGGTGTTTCTCTAATTCACAGGTGACTGATGCCTGATGACCAATGATTAATTGTGTTCGGAAATCCAGGTCAAAAGAATGCTGGTTTTGCTTGTCAAGCCCAAATATCGAATCACATTTAATCATCAGCATTGGTGACAGTTTCTACTGTGCACTGCCAAAAGGACCGCTTCTGGAAGACCATGTCCTACTTGTACCTATTGAGCATGCCCCAAACACTCTCTCCATACCTCCAGAAAGTGAGTCTGAGCTTCAAAATTTTCAATCCAGTCTCAAGTCGTATTACAAAAACCAGGACAAAGAAGCTGTTTTCTTTGAATGGATTTACAGACGTGGAACTCATGCTAACCTACAGGTAAACATTATTATATATGCTATTTTAATGTCCTCCCATGCATCGTTAACTTTGGCTCGTGTATTGATTAAATTTCTTCTTCTCACAAGCATCTATTCTCCCGTTCTTAGCATATGTATCCATCTAGGTGTGTGTCACTTTGGACAAAGTAATAACAGTTGTCTTTGTTTATGAAATTTTGAGTCTTTCTATGTGCTCGACAAAGCATTTAAAAACACATTATGTATATTAGGAATAGTAAGACGATTATCCTGGATGTGGTGAATTGCTTTTGGACAATGATATGTATACATTTTGACCCCTAATTCTTCACACATTTCTTTATCTTGTGCTGCATATATCAATCGCAAGAAAATGTTCGGCTTAGTAGGCACTTTTAGACTGTTGCGAAAGTAGTTTTAATGTTTTTATTTGATACATCCTATCGCTATACATTATGAGAAAATAATATGTTGTAGAAAGTTGGTCCACAAAAATTAACTTTGTTCTTACTCTGTTTGGAATTTTAAACTGAAATTACAGTATATATTTGTGCAGGCTGTTCCAGTTCCTTCCTCCAGAGTATCTTCTGTCAAAGATATTTTTATACTAGCAGCAGAGAAGTTGGGTTTTAAATTTGTGGTGACAGAAAGTAAGCAGAATTTTCTTCTTTCTTTTGTTACTAAAATATTTATCACTTAAAGTCTGTTTTATGGTAGTACTACTACTAACAAGTAAATATTGAAGGCAGGAAATTGCTGCAGGCACAGTTTGATGTCAATATGAGTTTGTTTTATGTGGAGCTTCCCTGTGGTACAATACTTTCACATACTGTTGACGAAAATGAAAAGTTCCCTGCGCAATTCGGGCGTGAGGTATGTTGCTGAACTTCAATGTAGTGACACTCAATTGTTTCTCATCTATCAATGCTCAGCAAGGAGAGTTTTGTTGATTTTAATGCCTTACATCCATTCATTAGCTGTTCAAACTATGATATTTAAGTGAAGCGATAGTTGCATAAGCAAGTGAATGGTTGGTAATGAGCAATAATGCAATATGCTTTCTTGTGAAAAAACAGAATTGACGTTCTAGAAAGAATGTTTGCAAGCTGTGGTGAAGTTATATGAACTTTCTATTTGCAGGTTCTGGCTGGTTTGCTCAAAGTGGCAGATAGAGCTGATTGGCGAAAGTGTACACCAAGCAAAGAGGAAGAAATGGCAATGGCCAGCGAATTCAAGAAAAGATTTGAAGCTTATGATCCTAATCAGTGAGTTACTCTTGTGGAACAAAAGAACAACCAATTCACATCCAGCTCCTTCATACTTTCCTGTGGACCCAGCATCGGACTGACTATTTGGTCAAAATTACACACTAAGCTTCTGCACAAGTGGGACATCTTTGTATCATCCAAAACCTTGAGTGCACCCTCTGATGGTGAGCCTACATTTTCACCTGGTGACGGTGAGATCATAGATGAGTATATTCTTTCACTGTTCGTTCAAGATTGTGATTGTACACGATTTTTGGAGTAGATGGAGAAAGTTTTGCTTTGATCAAGAAATAGGTGGTAGAGATGTTACAGATTTGATGATGTTGTAATTTATCATTTGTAACCGTAGTCAGTCTTAGTGAAAAATTGAGCTCTGTTCAGAAGCCAACATAACAAAACGACGCAACTTTATGTTTCTGTAGGACTTACCGTATTTACTTGGCTTGAGCTCTACTACTACCAAACACTGTCGTTTGGTCTTGAAGACACATATCACGGCCCAACATAAACTAAGCTCACGGCCCACTACTAGTAAGCTAGGGTTCCTAACGCCTTGCCTTTCTCATTCAACCAACCAACCGCAGCTCTCCAATCCTCCGACGAACAATCTACAGGTCAGCCTCCATCTCCACAATCCCAATTCCATACCTTTCAAACTCTTCTGACGAATTCGACATCAATTTCAGGTGGGAATCAAAAATGGTGGAGAAGACCAAGGGGAGGAAGGAGGAGGTTGTCACCAGAGAGTACACTATCAACCTTCACAAGCGTCTCCATGGCTGGTAATTTTCATCCATTCTTTTTTAGGTTTTGTTTAGTATCATGCTTTCCATTATCTTACATTTATTCAGAAAAAAAAATCTTATTTAATCTGATGTCATTTTTATGTTTTTGCCTAATGGTTACATTCATAGACTACCACTTAATGCCCGTTACAAGATCATCATACCAATGTAGTTTTATATTTTGCCGTGACGTTAGGTTTTTGTTCTACTAATTACAGACATTTATCAAGTGTTTGTGAGTATTATTAAGTATATTTCAGTTGTTTTTTTGGATGTTTTATGTTGTTTTGAATGAAATATGGACTGTTATTTGTGAACTGTAGCACCTTTAAGAAGAAGGCGCCAAATGCAATCAAGGAGATAAGGAAGTTTGCTCAAAAGGCTATGGGAACAAAGGATGTTAGAGTAGATGTGAAACTTAACAAACAAATTTGGAGCAAAGGTATTCGCAGTGTACCCAGGAGAGTCAGGGTAAGAATTGCTCGTAAGAGAAATGACGATGAAGATGCTAAGGAAGAGCTTTACTCACTAGTCACTGTTGCTGAAGTTCCAGCTGAAGGATTAAGCGGGTTGGGTACCAAGGTTATTGAAGAAGATGATTAAGTAGACTACCCATCAGTTTTTACAAACCTGACTGCTTGTTTGAGTTTTATTTTTGCTCTGCAACATTGTCTCTTTGTGGTATTGGCTATGGTTCAACTCTGTAGTGAGAATTAAGATTTTGTTAATTTAACGAGTTCTATAATATTGTGTTTTCTTATTCTTAGAGACAGATTTTTAAGTTGTAATAAATGTATTGGTTTTCATATAATCCATCTCATAACATATGTACCAAACCTTGAGAACACGCCAAGCTTGATTGATAATATTGCTTAAATTCCTGAAAACATAAGACATTCATATCCTTTCAAATAAATAGAATCACAAGTAACAAAAAACATGTCAGGCTCGATATGTTATTGCTACTCTTCACTTGACAGACAGTGGACTACAACTTGGCACATTCCACATTTCTAGAAATTTCGTAAAAAATAAATTTGTAGCAACAAGGGTCAGACTACTTCATCAGGCATCTGTGTGGTGCAAACTTGTTCCATAGTCAGGCATTCACTTAATTCAATCACAACTTCACTCATTGTTGGTCTTTTTTCAGATGTGGTAGACACACATTTCATCGCTAATTCGACACTTTTCCAAACAGAGTTCTCATTGTATTCTGATAGTAATCTTGGATCCACAATCAGTTTCACATCTCCTTCTTTTTCAAGCAACTGACCCACCCATTTGGCTATATGAGGCTCTTCTCGGCTTTTAGATATCGCCGGTTGTCCGGTAATTATCTCCAGAAGAACAACACCGTAGCTAAAAACATCGCTTTTCTCGCTCAGTTTTTGTGAATTGTAATATCTGACAGTAGACAAATGTCAAATGTTTATAAAAAAATTACACTTCAAAAAAACATAACATAATATTGAAAAACTTACTCAGGATCAAGATATCCCCGTGTACCGGCAACCCCTGTTGGTTCGTATTCAGTATCTCCACCTGCATTTTCGAACATTCTGGACAGTCCAAAGTCTGACAGTTTAGCTTGGTAATTACCATCCAGTAAGATATTAGTAGGTTTTATATCTCGATGGATTATCGGCGGTTTGCACCCACTGTGCAAATACTCCAACCCTGTAGTTCATTCAAATTTATTTCTAAAGTACAGTTCAAAATAGTAGAAAAAATATTTAATTTTGCCGGTAATAATTATCGTACCTATCGAAGCATCCAAAGCTATACGTAATCTATACTCCCAAGTCAGATACAAAGGATTTCCATCTGATCGAAATGTAGAAAAGTTCTTCAAGTGTACTAATAATTACCTGACATGGAATGGAATACAATGAGTAATAAATAACCTGATATATGGCTACCCAAATTTCCGTTAGCCATGAACTCGTAGATGAGGCCTAGTTGACCGCTTTCGTCGCAGTAACCAACTAGAGATGTCAGGTTTCTGTGATGAACCCTTGTTAATATTTGAGCCTAAAGGAACAAAAATATTTGTTAAAAATATTATATTTAGAATATTTTAAATGCCAAATGCCATTTTCCTACCTCAGCTTTAAACTCTTTGAAACCTTGTGAAGATGAAGGTGATAGCATTTTCACAGCAACTTCAGTACCGTCGAGAAAGCCATGATAAACCGTCCCAAATCCTCCTTTTCCAATAACTCTGTTGAAGTTACTTGTAATTTTCAAAATTTCAGATAAATTAAACCGTCGGTTTCTTGATTTTAGTCCCGGCGATGATGTCCCTCCACCATTATGATGGGCAATGTCAAAAACTAACTTTATCTTCCCTGCATTGGCAATGTAAAAAAATTAGCAAGAAAACTTCTGCTATTCGGCATTTCCTATTTTGAGTTAGATATTTAGAAGTTGCTTACGTTGAATAACTTTTTTCTGAATACGATTAAAATGACCAACAATAAAACAATGGCTGCTCCCCCGACGTGAGCTGCTACGGAAATAAAGCGGTTGGGCTTGGTGCTATTACTTTCCTGCTCAGTACACAGTCCACTGCAAAGGTTTGGATTACCTCCAAAGTATAGCTTGAGAGATCCTTCTTTGAATTTTCTAGTAAGTTCCGCTGGCAAAGCACCCGTAAAATTATTCCCCTCCAAATTTCTGCAACAAATTTGGCCATTAGCTATACATAAATTTTATCAGTTAATTCATACAGTAAGAAAGGAAAAATTACTCACAGGAACTTCAGTGAGCTCATGTTACCTAGGAATTCCGGCACAACGCCATGTAGACTATTGTTAGACAAATCCCTGAAATGGCGAAACAAACAAAGTACATAAAAATGTAACAAACTGACATGTTGAAAATGAATAATATGAAGCTTTTTGCCACTTACAGTTGTTGCAGCAATTTGAGACCATAGAAATATTCAGATATAACTCCAGCCAAATTACTGGATGACAAATTTCTGCATTGCAAATACTTCAATAACTTCAACTTGTGAAACATCATTTCAGATGATACTATTTGTACAGATAGTAACTCAAACTTACAAACTGATGATTCGAGGCGGAAGATTAACACTGAAATTGCATTTAACACCTTCCCATGAGTAGTTCATTGGTGCACAGGGGTCTCCTTGCCATATTCCACTTACGGCGTAAGTTGATCTGATACCGTTAATAGCTTGAACTGCAAATATTCAGCAGAAAAAAATCACTAGAACTTGAAAAAATTATTTTACCGTCTAACGAAAGGATTTCCTTGAAGAGATAAATTACCATCTTCAAAATGTGTCTCACCATCATTAACGAAAGGATTTCCCTGAATTCTGCATGGAAAATGGTCGAAATTGCGACAGCTTGTGTCTCTGCAAAATTTACTGAAAGGCCTACAATGAAGCAAGTTGTCATCGACTTAAAGCAATGCTTGAACATGGAAAAATCTCGAAAGCGTGGCGGAGCTGGCTCGAGTGATTCCATAGAAGAATCTTTTTTGCTAAATATCAGTAGCACTCACCAGGCCCCCTCGGCCAGGTAGAGTCCACGAGGTACAAATTTATTTCTCATAATCATGCAGAATTTTGTAAGGACTTTTAAGGAAAATGTTCCAAGTGAGGCAATAAAATCATAAAAAATTGGATGAAATTTAAGAAAAATTAATCGTCAAATCCATCCTTCCGATTATTATCAATAATATTTCTTTTCGGATTCGAATTCAGTGCAGCAAAAATTAATTCATAACAACCAAATATTGGAAAAAAATTAAGACAAAATTATACCAACACCTGCAAAGCATTTGGTACTCCCTCCATCCCATTATTAATGTCTCATTTTCTTTTTGGGTGTCCCAAAATTATATTCTTATTTCTAAATTTTACCATAAATGGACATATCTTCTTCAGTTTTCCACCACATATCTCTCTTCTCTCTTCTTTTTTACTACTTATTATCTATCAAATCACTTTTTTTCTCTTTCATCACCACAAAACTATTTATTTTATTTATTTTTTATTTTATTCCTTAAAAACCATGCAAAACATCAAATGAGACATAAATTATGAGACGGAGGGACTGGCTTTTATCATAACGGCGTCGTTGTAGTTTTAGCTCGGAAGAGAATCGAATCGACAATTTCCTTTTAATGATTTAAACGCAAAACCTAATTTCAGGCCGACTCAAAACTCGCCGCAAATCCGACGGCCGACGGCTCTCCCGTCGGTCTAATCGTAGTAATTTCTTCTAATGTCAAGGACGGTGAAGCAGCCAGTAGGTCAAGATACGTTGACCAATGTTGCAGTTGTTCGTCTCAAGAACAAGGAAATCGATTCGAAGTAGATTTCGATGAAGTGCTGCAGTTGCAAAATGCAAACTGTGTACGAATGTCTCAAACGGAGTTCTTGCAAAATGAAGGGATTTGATAGCTGCGTTTGGAACAGATGATCAAAATACGATTTCTTTGGAGGTAGTTGATCACTTAAATTTGAAAGCTCAAGTTTTACCTTTGTTGAAGAGGCTGTCAATTATATTGAAAATAATAACGACAGATTTATATGACTGATCGATTCATGGAATTTTGATGTCGTATCGAATGACGAATCTGGTAGTGAAATCTTGCTAGTTAGTACTCTAGTCTCTATTCATTATGGTACTCTAAAGTTTGGAGTATTATCTTTAATCTTTAGTAGAATGAACTGTTGGCCAATGTATTTTGATCCACCTTATATATCCTGTAAAGTAAATCAAGTGTTTTAATGACAATCGTATTTTGGCTGATTTCTGTCAACTGGTTTATACCGACTAACGTATATATTTAGGAGTATTAGATCATTGAACCTATTTATTAACAAATATTGAGGCTAGTTGTGATTAGGAGCATTGTAGAATGTGGTGTTTTTTGTTTGTCCTTTTAGTTGAATGCTTGTAACTTTAAGTTTTAGAGATCAGTGTTGAAACTAAATAATTTACAAAAAAGCAGACAGAACTTCGTGACATGGAATAATAGTCATCAGGATCTGTAAATAGCCACATCACTGTTCCTACATGTCCTTTTCCAAGTAGTCCAACACTCATTAGAAGAACTGACAATAAAATGACCATGTCAGTTATCATACTCATATGCTTTTGTAGTTTATAGACTTGCATTACTGAGTTGAAATATTATTTATTACTGCATTTAAATATAAAACTGGACATTGTACTTATGCTGTCTTTTGTAATAATCTGAAAATTGATTCGAACGCGTATTCGATATATCTCAAGCCAATGCTGTTTGCTGTCTTTATCAGTTCTGAATTTCTTTTATTTTTCCAGGTTTGTGAGCTGGATATAAGTTTTTTGGATTGTGATGCCCTGGATTCTAAATGGACGGTCAGAGATTGCAGTTTCAGTGCATGAGGATACAGATACACAAGTTAAATAGTTAACCAATACAATGAGGATGAGCATGCAGATGTGCAGACAAGCCTGGCCTTCGACGACGTGATTCAATTGAGTTCGGGAATTGAAAACACCCCATCATACCCAAAACTGGAGAAGCTAAGCAAACCAAGTGTAGTACATGCAATGCTATTTTGGGAGATGTGAAACAGTATAGAGATCATTGCAAGAGTGAATGGCACAAGCACAATATCAAGAGAAGACCAAACAGCTAGTCAGCTACCACCATTGACAGCTGAAGATTTCCATTTTTCGATTTGGATCTGGAAGCAACAGTTCAGGAGGAGATCTAAATGATTACTCATTATTTATATGCAGGTATGACTAAGTATAATATCGCATACGCTATAAACGGTTAAATTTGAAAAGTATAGTCGTTATGTTGATCAAAGATTCGTATGGATAGTATTATCTTCATATATTACAAAATAGTTCGAAACAGGTAACAAATCAGACTAAAGATTCATATGTAGAGTATTATCTGCACAAGGAAGATAATCAACAAATAAATAAATCATTATTTACTATTAATTCTGAATGGATGATTAGGGCATGTCCAGTTCATCATTTTCAGTGGTGACCAAGCCCCTCTCACCAACTGCTAATATCCTACTTAGAGATTCCCATGACTTTAAATTTGTCTTCATCTGCCTGATTAAACCTCTTCATATCCTTTAAAAGCCTTGTGTGTGTTGTCTTTTGCTTCTTTGGCTCAATCACTTTGAAGTTTCAATTGTTTCTGATTTTCTGCACAGGGTTCCTCTGGCCTGCATGGAACTCTTCAGTTGTCTTCACAAGTTCACCAAAGCAATATGCAGTATCACTCACTCTCCAATTCTCATTCTCACCAGTAAGTTATGTTATTGTTTCTCTATATTTCATCTAGTAGAGCATCATTCTGACTCCATCTGGAATCGAATCTGAATTGTTTTATGTCGCACATATTTATTTATTCATCGAAAATGAATATAATTCGCTTTAATGTTGCACACACCATTTTCTGCTGGAATAAGGCATGCCTGCTTATTTGTTGTCTTATTGAAATCTTTCATGTTCATCAGTCTCTCTCGGAGCTCTTTATCTTATTGCCCATGTACCTGACTTATCAGATTTTTTGTGTGTGCTAGTTTTGTACCTTTTGCTTGGAGGGCAGGGTTGACTTGGGCTGCAAAAATTGGGTCGGTCAAATCTGAAAAAGGCGTGGTGGCTGCAGATGATGGCAGGTGTTCTAAAGTGGGTGCATCTATTCTTAAAAGAGGTGGTCATGCTGTAGATGCTGCTGTAGCCACTGCGTTGTTAGTCCCATGGCTAGCGGTATTGGTGGTGGTGCCTTCATGGTCGTCCGATCAGGAACCTCTTCTAAAGTCCAAGCTTATGATATGCGTGAAACTGCCCCTTTAGCTGCTTCACAGGTCCATACAAAAAAATTTGAAAGTCTTAATTTTCTTTTGTGTTGTCTGACAGTTTTAAAGTGCGTGATCAGGATATGTACAAGACGAACCCGGATGCAAAGGTTACTGGAGTTTTGTCAGTGGCCGTACCTGGCGAGATAGCTGGACTATACGAAGCCTGGAGAATCCATGGCCGGCTGTCCTGGAGAAAGTTGTTTAAACCAGCCATCAAACTTGCAAAACATGGCTTTAAAGTCTCTCCGTACCTTTCACTAAACATAGATATTGCCAAAGACATAATCATGGCAGACCCTGGACTGAGACATGTCTTTGCGCCTAACGGGACGTTTCTTAAGCTTGGCGACATATGCTACAATCGGCAGCTTGGCCGCACTTTGGAGGCCATAGCAGCACATGGGCCTAAAGTTTTGTACAATGGCAAAGTTGGTGCTAAGATTGTTGAGGAAGTGAGGAAGGCTGGTGGCATTTTGACGATGATCGACTTAAAAAACTACAGAGTTGAGATAACTGATCCAGTGAAACTGAGTGTCATGGGATATACTGTATATGGCATGCCACCGCCTTCGAGCGGGACTGTTGGGCTGTCCTTAGTAAGTACACTGCTCTAACTAGATTTTTTATCAGTGTAAGTTGATATTCATGTTACAGTGTCTAATAGCTTACATTTAGGTGCTGAACACCCTTGCGAGCTATGGGACTCCTCGAGCTGTAAAAGGCTCGATCGGTCTGCATAGACTGATTGAAGTAGTGAAACACATGTTTGCAATTCGGATGAACTTGGGAGACCCGAAATTTGCTAATATCAGTAGCTTTGTTTCGGACATGCTTTCTCCATCTTATGCCAGACATATTCAGAAGTTGATACTTGACAACACTACTTTCCCTCCTGATTACTACATGTCAAGGTATAGTAAGTTTTTCAATACCAGCAACTCATCACAGTTTGAATATCGTGTGAGGATTTATCATTCACCTCTTTGAACACCAGACTATTCCTGATTGACTTGTCATTTGATTTTTACTAACAAAATCTCATAAATTCAAATACATAGGTGGAGTCAGCTTCAAGACCACGGAACAAGTCATTTCTGCATTGTGGACTCGCAACGAAATGCAGTGTCAATGACTACCACTGTGAACTACCGGTTTGGTAGCGGAGTTCTCTCCCCATCCACAGGCATTGTCCTGAACAATGAGATGAATGACTTCTCAACACCAACTGAAAAATCAGCAGACACACTTCCTCCTGCACCATCCAATTTTATTAGACCGGGAAAGAGGCCTTTATCTTCCATGACTCCTTTGATCATAATGAAGGTATCTTTTAAAAAATCACATAAATATATTTATACTTGTATTTGTTCAAGGGGCAGGAGTAACCGGTCCGACGGTCATATTCATGTTCATAAATTTAGGAATTGAATTTATTCCGGTTATGGAATTTTTAGTTTCACTTTAATGAAACGCTAAAGTACATTTTGCTCGGCAAATGCATTTTTTGCAGAACGAGTTGGTGGGAGTTCTAGGAGGTAGCGGAGGGTCATACATAATTCAGCAGTGATACAAATATTTTTAAACCATTTTATATCAGGGATGAAACCTGAAGATGCTGTTTTCAATGCAAGAGTGTTTATTTACCCGTTTATGTAAACGGTATAAGCGGGCGGGTATATAGTATAACGGGTATAAACGGGTAACGGGTATTAATTTACCCGTTTACCCATTAAAGACCCGTTTATCCATTAATAACTCATTTACCCTTTAACTACATATTTTTATTTTACCAATTATTCTATTATTTGTAAAATACGAAAATGAGTATCTAATTTTTTAGTAGATTGACGGTAGTTTATGAGTAGAACTTAATGAATTTTTCTAATGAAATATAACGGGCGGGTAATGGGCGACCCTATAATAAACGGGTATAAACGGGTAACGGGTATGATTACCCTTTATCTCTAAACGGGCGGGTATATACGGGTATTTTAACGGGCGGATAAAGGGCGGATAACGGATAATGGGTAATTTTGACATATCTACTGTTTCTGACCCTCGAAAGGATGGTTGGCCGGCGGGATTGTAATAATTACGAACGTAATTTATGAAGAAACTTGTGCAATGATATTTGACTATCTTTGTTCTTTTTAATCAGTTCCCTCTTTAATAAAGCCATGCAAACCTATCAGTTTTTGTAAATAAACTAATAATATTTATATGCAAGCATATATTTTCTTTAGATTATTCGTTTTAATTTCCTTCGCACCAATTTCCATCAAAAACCGATAATATAGTGAACATAAATTTGTAAGCAAGTTCATATAGTGAAGACAAAGACTAGGCTTTCGCCTGCAATGTTCAACATTTCTACATTTTTTCGAAAGGAATGATGGTCTAGTAATCGTGCTTTTGGTCTAGCCACCAAGAGCTTTTAAGGTTTGAATTGATTAGCAATGTTCTTAGAATTGATTGTGTGATCGCCGATCGGATAGAGTCTATAGATTATTTGTTTAAAAAAATTCAGTGAGGTTCACAGAGTACCAGTATCATACCTTGAATTTTGAAAGAGCTTCTGTAGTTCCGTACCTGTATCAAATGACATTTGATACAACATACAAAGGATTTATTACAGACACATCCATATTTCTACGAAAGGATGATATGTTCGTTACACAAGCATATTTACAATACTTACATTGGTGCGGAATGCGGATATAGTGTTACCTTGCCATCAATGTTCACAATAGAAGAAGAGAGTAGAAAAACCAAGCTTGCAACTCCACTAGCAATCGCAACAGTGGAAAAACATGTAATGGTTAAGTAAAAATCTCCTTAGCAACTGATAGAGACATTGTTAAAGGCCTTCCACCTTGCTTCATCAGATAAAGCTTTGTGAGGGCTTCTCCAGCAATTTCCAGGGAAAGCTGCATTTGCTGACCGTTCCCTTCTCTTTTTGCAAAGGAATAGCTAATCTGATAGATTGCTAATGCGTCATTGAATATATCCTCTTCTTTTCTTGTCCTTTGCTCAAATGTATTAGCTCCATACATAATCTTCAAAAAAGAAAGAGAAAGTCGGACCATTTTTCATGAGAATAAACAACAGCTATATATAAACACATTGGAGCAACATAAAACCCGAACATATGGCCACCTGCTTATATTCGGTAACAATATCTGCTGCTTCTTTCTTAGTGTTTGCATCCCGACTGAGTGCAGCACTCATCTTCCGTCTGTACTCTTTGTAATGTAATTCCCATTCCTCTCTGCAGGCTCGAGGGACTTCAACCTCAAAACATGAAATTGTCCAAATATCTACATACATAAAATTATTGTGATGATCAGAGGTGACAAATTAATGTGAGACCATACAAATTTCTACATTAACGGATAAACCTCACACATGGAATGTGTAAATATGTTCATGAATTGAAAAGACAAACTAAAGCCATGAAAAATTCTTCTAGGATTCTTTGTAAAAATTGGTAACTGTTTAAGGTGTCAGAGTGAAACTCACCATGCGTTACAGGGGCCTGCACTTTAAATGAGTCCACTGTATCATATATTTCTCCCAGAATGGACGTAGATCTATAAGCATTTCCCCTTTCCATGTAATGTGGAAACATCTCAGGCACCAGTTCATTAGGTACAGTGACCTACAAGTAGTTCAAGATTATAAGTGAGAGCTTGATGACAATTTAAAGATGAGGTCATGACAACTTGTGATATTCATGTAAAGAATTTTAGAAGCTAACCTTTAACCCCGACTTTGGAGCATCCAGAGCATCATAGTAAATGTTAACCAGCCGCATCATTTTTTCTTTAACACATCTTCTCATCAGCAGAATCATCTCCCAAAACCAAAAGGCGGTCCATGAATGATAGCCAGCTATCTGCTGCAATCCCGGCGGCAGTACTGAAATGGAATGTTAGGTAATACTGAGAACAAAATCACAGGGTGATAGGTCTCAGTTAATAACAAATGCAAAACTTGAACTAAAAACATACCTTGGGTTGAATCTAGTTCTAAGGAACAACCGAAACAATTCATGCTCCAACTCATCAACAGATAATTCTGATGGCTTTTTCTTTTTTGAAATCTGTTTTGAAGCTTTTTGGACCCACGGTACACTTGGTCGAAACCAGCACAGCAACTGATACAAAACAAAAATATTTCCACAAAAAATCACAACATTGTTCAGCACATGAAAATAGCAGCAGCATCAAATTTCAATTGATTTGCACAATACCTGAGGGTTTCTTGATACAAAAAACATGTCACCATCAAGATCACCTCCTGCCATTTCATCTGCTAAGGATCGGTGTCGCCTGGTAGGAAAGAGTATAGCATACTTCGCATTTCCTATATAAGTCTCCATGGATTCTACGTAGACGGCAGTTAAAATGTGCACGTCCCCAAAATGTATACCAGGATGCCGATACACCAATACTTTCCCTGACATTTGCCCTTCACCACTACAGAGACAAATGTGTGAAGACTCAAGAAAATCAAAGAGCGTTCAACTGTGACGCTATCTTTGACAAGCATTTCAATGAGGACCTACTTTGGCAATATGAACAGGGAGATGTTCTCAAAACAGTCTCGTATGGATATGCCAATAACATCAACCAATGTTTACTACTAAATCAAGTTATAAAACGTAAGCAGAGTAGACTAAGAAGGTCTAACCAATCATTTAGCGGACGGATTTCAGATTAAAAAATTATGTGTTAAAGCTGATCATCTGAAAACAAAGGCGTGAAGTCTATAACATTAAAAACATACTAAAAACATAGCATTGAGCTAATGAGTATCCAGAAATAGTAATATGGAACACGTACATAATGATGCACACTTCATCATTTTTCAGCACTCCACTGGGATCAGCTGATCCCATAAGATGGTAGGAATCTTCGATTGGCAGTTTTCCTCCCTTCAGATTTTTTCTTTCTTCATTCATTAGGACTGACAAATGCTGCTGTAGATATGGTTCATCAAGGGGAATGCCACACGCAATCATTTGCGAAACTATATTATCGTCCATTTCACCATATCTCATTGCCACTATAATGAGGAAAGGAATAGGTGTCAATGATAAACAGTTACACAGTTTGACTCATAGCTCAATACCAACATCAATCAAGGGGTTACTGATTTGTAAGAAAGGGCAAGGACATACCTGAGAAGGCAGCCCGCCTATTCGAAAGGACTGATTGAGCTTCACCCAACGTCTTTTCCAAAATGCTCTTGAAGAAGTTTTTTGGTACCCCCCATAACAGAGTAGTGCGATAAGAAATCTTGATAAGTTGGTTCTCCGTGGCTTATTACTAAAAGATAAATGTAGATAAAATGAAAAATATCTTTTTCGATTGAAATATTAAGAATGAACAGGACATTGAGCTTTTGACAACAGCTAACACAGGACCAGTAATAAACATCAAGCATTCATATTTCATACCATATTAAGATAAATCTGAAACCTAGTCAAGCAACAAAGGTGTAATGTTGAATAATTTACTGATAGGAAGCTGGATTGAGCTCCGGGGTGGACTTATTTGCTCAAAGTTGCTTAAACACACTATTGCAAGAAAAATATTCGGGTAAAGTAGCTGAACATGAGATTAGAAACGGTTAGTTACTTAACAATTTTAACAAAAGTTCATTCTCACAATATTGATGACAGACTGAAATTCAGTTTGATAGTTCACTATAGAGTGCCACATAAGATAGAGAAAAGAGCATAGGTATTCAGAAAAATACCTAGTTGAGACTATCTCCAATGAATTAGCAGTTTGGAGGCCCTGTATTGTGTCATCCCGCTCAACCTTGATCATTGAGCGTCTGTACCGAATTGTTTTAGCCGGAAGCTGAAAATTGAAACGACAGGTCATGTAATCAACAAACAGACATTATTTATGTGCCCGTTATTCATTAAAATGAGTTGGTCTTTAAATCAAGATGCATCCCAGTGTTAACAAGCACCTTGCGGTTCACAAGCAAAGTTCCCTTAACAGCAAGGCCATTAAAGAACAAGCGAACCTGCATCAATAGAGGCTGAAGGAGGATGGGCATGAGATATGCAATAAAATAAGAAGCCGATTTTTTTGAAGGGAACAGGTTTCGCTAATTGTGTACAATGAAGATCAATTACCGGTTCTCGGAGGTGAATGACGAGTCTTTATCTTCAAGGTCAACATTAAAGAATCTCTGGGTAATAAAAATGGTTTTGCTTATAACACTAACCGCACGATCAAAACAAACACATTTTCATGCACTATACTGAATAAATGTGATTAACAAGCAGTGAAAGGTAAGGAATCCAGTAAGTAAAAGAATAAAACCTCATAAGTTTTATTTGCCCCTTTATATATTCTGGGACACCTAAGAGCAATATCTTCTGATACGAAGCCAGTTCCATCTGTGTGAATTAGCGCCTCTCCATTATTGTCGTAGGTAATCGAACCATCCTCATTCTGGAGAAAAGCGACTATCATTGCTCAATTTCTTCCACCAAACAAAGTCGTCATCAAAAAATTTAAGATGTTGACTGGCAGTTATTTACTATATGATAAAATGACCGATATTTACACCTGACATTCGATATCTTCAATTCGCGTCACATTCACAGATGCTAGGTCAATCTCAAGCTTGACTGTCTTGGACAAAATAAGGGAAAGCCTGGATACAAATACAATGTCTATGAATGCATACAATTAACTCTCTAGAACTTTGTTGCTGTTTTAAAAATTCATCGAGATGCAAACCTAGCCATGAATTTTTCTACGCTGGGAACTGTATGTGCGTGCATGAAAAGACGTCTCGCTTCATATATTGTTCGCCCAGTTAGTATATACGGCTGACTAAGATCTGATGTAGCAATGGATTCAGTGCGAACAAAATAACACCTCACGGATGATGTACTCTGGTTTTTTCCCTTCTCACCCTTCCCACCATCTTTGAAAACTGGTCAAGTAAATAATGTTTTTCAACATCACCAAAGAACAAAGATTTTTTCCCTTCAGACCAAAAATAAATTACTGTTACAGAATTACGATCAGAAAAATCTATGTACACATGGTAGGCTCCAAGTTCATACATATAAAAACCTGAACTTGCAATCAAGCATTTCATCGCTTAACATAAGGGAAGCCAAACCGAAAAAGATATATTGCCACTCTTACACCGGTATTCTACTTATTCAAGCATAAGGCGAAAGCCACTAAACTATCTCTGCAGCATACTACACAGTTATAGATAATTAGTTATTAATTTACATATAATGTCTTGTAGGGCCTGCTGAGATAGACTTCAGAGTAGTTACCTAATAGCTTGTAAATTCGTGTCCCATACTAACTTGAAAGACTGAAACTCAAATATATAACAACAGACGAATCACACAGCCATGGCCCGTAATCTTAATTTTAATTTGTTTCAAACATTAGCTGCAGTCTTAAAATCTCAAATACAAAGTTGCATACAATGCAGTATCCAAATAATCAACTGCAGGGCCGGCTTTAGGCGACGCATGACTGCAGGTCTGACCATCACTTGAGAACGCATGTATAAGCAAGTTACGTGAAATAAATTGGAGTAAAAAGTACTAAAAAGTATAAAAATGTCCAGAGTGAGGTCTTACGAGTCCAAAAGAACTTACCAAAGAACCTATAACGCCGTAAGCCAACCCAAATTCCATCATTTAAAATATTGGAAAAGGCAGAGCCATTGTAGCTGTGAGAAACATCTGAGAAATTCACTGTCATAATATTGTCATCTCCTAAAACCGATTGTAAATGAGTCCTTCCGTTGCGAACAAATTGGCCCTAAGAAAGTAACTGAGTCGCTTAGTCGTCAATAAGTTCTGTATATGAGTATATGACTTCTTGTTCAATGAGAAGAACAGCTTAAAATTAAGGCAACTCATTGCTAGTTCCTCAATGAGAGTTGTGACTTAATTGAGCCAGTGCTCTTTTCGTACCAATATATAAATACTCCTAAAGAGGCATAGTAGAAAAGTAGTAACCTTAAATGTGTATGTTCCATCTGCATGGATATTGCAGTGATAGGTGTTCAAACTTTCTGGGTCACGATCGAATACCTGCGAAAGAAACGGTGTACCACTTCCATTATCCATGAAATATATTACGATACATGAGCATGAAAACTACCTTATCTATGTATGCTACAAAGTAATCATTAATCAACACATCAATGTATGCTACAAAGTAATCATTAATCACTACCTTATCTGTGTTTGCTACAAAGAAATCAGTTTTTGCAGACTATAAGCACTCACTAAGCTAACCTAGACGCTAAAATATCTACGTCCAACTTTCTTATATTTGGATACCCTTGTGCTATCGACTAGATAGTAAATAATGCAGATAAGATGACGCAATTATCCTATATCTGTTTCAAACTAATACATTATATGAGCTTAATGTATACGTAAAGCTTATTACAGTTGCATTACGAACACAGAGATTAGGGGACTACAAACTCAATTTCAACAATCAAAATGAATATACGACGTAATATAATAATCATAGCTAGATTACCAAATCTAGCAGCATCTAAAATGAACAACTGAAAATTTGAACATCATAAACATTAAAAGCACAATTGCCAACAGATGACGTTTGCAAAAAAGACAGAAGGTTATACACAGAGTTTGCCAAAAACAACAATATAGACATCATATAGAATACAATAATCTCATAACAGACCATATTCCTAAAAATAGTACCAACTGAAAGCGATAGGTCTGAAAAATTAATGAAGTTACAAATATGTTACCTTCAGCCTATCTTCTTCCGGAATACACCGTCTTCCAAAAGCACTCCATATAGAATTTTCAAACACCGCCATGGACAACAACTTGTATCCCCGAATAACATCTTCATACACCACATCCTCCAATCGACATCTGAAAACAAAACCAGCTCTTCTATTTCAAAACAATCCTTAACATTCTAATTTCATGAAACAGAAGTCACAAATATAACCAACCTGCCAATATAGCATAAGATCAAAAACGCCTTTCTGAATTCCAGCTCCCCTAGGGCTCTTAACTGTGCGCTCGGTTCTCCAATATTCACATGAGCTGACTCACCGCTTCCTGCAAACCAACAGCCAAATACAAATGCGAAATTATCATCAACTCAATTTCAAAATCAAGCAATAAATTTGCAGAAAATTTTAAAAATCAATACCAGTACGGAGAGTAGACGTAGACGCAGGCGACGATCGTTTCAAAGGAGAAACGAGTGGAGATTTCTGAATCGGAGAAACCACTTGGCTTCTCGTTTCGTGCGTCGCCAAGTGACGAATGTAACCGTTGATGCTACGGACAGGAGTGGTGGAAGTCAACACAGTACGGAGGATAGTCAACGCTCTGGGTTCGGGAATGGAGGCGAGGAGGCGTCTGGTGTCAAAGGAAGGCGGTGGAGAAGAGGAGTGTTGGAGACATACGGCGTGGAGTAGGTCGTCGACGGAGGGAGGGAGGATGACGACGGCGGATGCGGAAGAAGGATCGTCCATCGGCGGTTTTGATGAGAGAGCAGAGAGTAAGAGCGAGTGTAATTTATATGTTTGAAATTATGTGGGAAATGCAGATTTGATTATTATTTTATTCAAAAACTAACATACGGAAATGACGGATTCAGATTTGGTGAAGCTCAGTTATTTATTGTCAGCCTCAAAACGACGTCATTTTAAAATTATTTATATAGTATTGTATCGCTTCAAATTGTTTCAAATTGTTGTTGCATCACTGGATCTGAATTAAAAAAGTACAACATACAAACTACTTTAGAATAATCGGTTATTTTCATTTAAAACATAATTAACGACGTTGTAATTATTTGTTTATTTGATCATATTTAACATTCCAATACGTATAAAGTATCAAGGCTTAGGGGGCAATTAGCATCTCTCATTATCTTTGCTGTCTCCATTGCAATAACATTCATCATCCCCATTTCTTTGTTCATCTCGGACATCAAATGATTCGACTCCTTAAAAGCAAGATCACATGTGCGCGGCCCTCTATGAGTGTCGCGCATTTCATCCACAATATCAAAATATTCATATCTATTAAAACATTTTTCAGCGGATTTAAACATCGTCACCAAAGATTCATAAGCATGTTCACATACATATAAACAGTTTTTTTCGTCTTCAGGGACGAATCTGTCTTTTAAAAGCCTTCGAATGTCTGATAGTCCTCTAATGGCTTTGCTTTTAGCTCCATCGATCGCTATTCCAAGAATATCTCTAAAGGTTACTTTTCCGGGGACTATCCTTTGATAGAAGAAGTCATGGCAGAATTGTTAATCATCAACCTTGCGACAAATTGTTTCGATTTGTAAAATAAAAGCATTGGCAAACCGGCCTGTGACGCAAAAAAGTACAAAAAAGGTACATAAATATAAGGATGAAGAAGCCATGAAGTTGTTAGAGCTGTAAAATATCGTCAGATGTCAAAATTGTATTGTAAAAGACTCAAATTTATACGGTAATCAATAATGTTGAATTTGTAATGGTTACTGCTAAACGTGGGTGCATTTTAATGTAAAGCGTGGTTGTGTTAAACGTTTACATTTACATTTGTTAGTGTCGGGAAACTGCGTGGATAAAGGATCACGGTTTCCAAGGTTCAATTATTTCAAAACTTTTGTAAGACGGAAGAACACGATCTCAGTCGTTGATTTTGACTGATCTGACGGTTGAGATTAAATTAGTTTTTAATTTAAATAGGTAGTTGAATATGCAAAATACACGGGCGGTTGAGAATGACGGTTTTCAACCTCAACAGTTGGATTATAAGAAATCAACGGTTATAATGATGTCCTACTGTCCCGCATGTAAATGCATGTCCTCCTTGATCTCTTTTCCATAATGTTAATTGTTTATTTGATTATTTCGATAGTTGAGATTAATAAGAATGAATGATCATTCCTTTCCGTCTTATTAAAATGTAAATTTTCATATTTTAATTACGGTAATAATTGATTAATAAAGATAGTGCTTATGTATTATATTAAATAACTACCCGGCAACATAAATTTTACTAATAAGTAATACGGCTAATGTTTGTGAATTATGAATAACGTGTCGCCTAAGTTTTAGAGGGAAAAGCTGGTACAAACGACAGTAGGAGCGGCCATGATCAAAAGAGTATGCCACTAAACACTTTATCTTTTCGTACGGAAATCCGAGATACACCTGTCATTCATCTTAAACATATCTAGACGAGCTTTATATTCATCCTAATATGTCCCTTTATTAGAATAGTATATTTAGAATCAGAACACCCTAAAGTCAAAAAGGCAACAATTATGAATTGTACTGTGGTCTGTGGAAAATTTGAAAGTTCGACAATCTTGTTTGGCAAGTTTTAGAGGCCTCGTCAAAAGTACAAAACTTCATTAAAATCACCTTTTTAGATGGGGAATTGCAGGGTGTTTTTCCTCCTAATCTCGAGAAAAATAAAATTTTACAAGTGATTATTACTCTCTCTGTTTTATTATGAGTGACCCATTTTCTTTTTAGATGTCCCAAAATGATCTTCTCATTTCTTAAAATAAAAACTTTTTTACCTCTATATTTATACCCTCTTTCATATTTTTTATTCTACACATTCTCTTTCTTACTTTTTTATCTCACATTTTTTAATTTTCTTAAAAACCGTGAAAGTCTCAAATGGGACACTCAAAATAAAACGGAGGGAGTAATAAACTAGCAGCTAAATTTAGGGATATACTGGTAATGGACCTGATCTGTACCCTACTGAGTCCGAGTTCCAACATTGCCTACCTATTTTAATGGGCTAGACCCACCCCTAAAATCACTTGCAAATACCCAAGGCAGATTAGAGTTTTCAGCCAAATACTCGTCATTCCCCATGACTGATGTTGCGAAATGAATTCTAGGATGAACATAAAAAAGTGAATCACAAATTTTTTGGAGACTGCATAGTCATGTTAGATCATATGAGATATGATATATATATGATATATATGTAAAATAAGAGGATAAAATTTAAGCCATTGATTTTAATAAATCGACTATTGAGATTAAAGTTGAGGACGGTTGGATTTGCAATAACACGGGGCGGTTGGATTTGCAATAACACGGGGCGGTTGGATTTGCAATAACACGGGGCGGTTGGATTTGCAATAACACGGGGCGGTTGGATTTGCAATAACACGGGGCGGTTGGATTTGCAATAACACGGGGCGGTTGGATATGACGGTTATTTTACGTTAAATCTAACCGTTAGATTATAATTAATGAATGATCGAGATTGTGTCCTACTGTTTTACGAAAAGTTAATCGTCCTCCTAAAACTATACCCGTCATGTTAATCAGTTAATATGATGAAAAGAAAAATTAACGACTGATACATGAATTCCTTCTTTTCACAGCAAAGCTAACTTTGGTGCAGCTCATTGCGAGCGTCAAAAAAACATCATTTTGAAATTATTTACATAATTTTGGATCGCTTCAAATTGTTGTTGCATTACTGAATATGAATCCGAAAAAGACAAGATACAGAATACTTTAAAATAGTTGTTATTTTCATTTAAAAATATTTGATGATGTTGTAATTATTTGTTTATGTGTTATATTTAACATTCCAATACGTATAAAGTATCAAGGCTTAGGGGGCAATTTAGCATCCCTCATTATCTTTGCTGTCTCCATAGCAATAATATTCATCATCCCCATTTCTTTGTTCATCTCAGACATCAAATGATTCGACTCCCTAAAAGCAAGATCACATACGCGGGGCCCTTTATGAGTGTCGCGCATTTCGTCCACAATGTCAAAATATTCGTATCTATTAAAACATTTTTCAGCGGATTTAAACATCGTCACCAACGATTCATAAGCATGTTCACATACATATAAACAGTTCTTTTCATCTTCAGTGACGAATCTATCTTTTAGAAGCCTTCGAATGTCCGATAATCCTCTAATGGCCTTGCTTTTAGCTCCATCGATCGCTATTCCAAGAATATCTCTAAAGTTTACTTTTCCGGGGACTATTCTCTGATAGAAGAAGTCATGGCAGAATTGATAGTCATCAACTTTGCGACAAATTGTTTCGATTTGTTCGGCAAAAATAAAAGCATTGGCAAATCGGCCTGTGACACAAAAAAGTACAAAAAAGGAACATAAATATAAGGATGAAGAAGCCATGAAGTTGTTAGAGCTGTACAATATCGTCAGATGTCAAAATTGTATTGTAATAGACTCAAATTTATACGGTAATTAACAATGTTGAATTTGTAATGGTTACTGCTAAACGTGGGTGCATTTTAATGTAAAGCGTGGTTGTGTTAAACGTGTACATTAACTTTTGTTAAAGTGTCGGGAAAGTGCGTGGAAAAAGGATCACGGTTTCCGAGGAATTCAGATCACATGCAGCAAAAGCTAATTGCTGTGAGACAAAACTACGTAGTTTTGTTAAAGGGTTCACTCAATATTACTTAGGATTTTAGTAAATATCATCAAAACTACGTTGTTTCGCAGCAAATTGCTGCGCAGCACCTAATCCGGGCCCATTTTCAAGCTTCAATTATTTCAAAACTAAAAAGTTGAAAGACATAATGTTAATTGTTCATTTGATTATTTCGATAGTTGAAATTAATAAAAAAACCAAGGATCATTTATTTTCGTAAATTTTCATACTTTAATTACGATAATAATTGATTAATAAAGATAGTGCGTATGTATTATATTAAATAACTATCCGGCAACATGAATTTTACTAATAAGTAATACGGCTAATGTTTGTGAATTATGAATAACGTGTCGCCAGAGCATCCCCAATGGGGTTATGTAAATAAGAATGTTAGCTAAAAAATGCTTAGGTGGCATTATAAATAGAGAACCATATACATATGTCACCCTCTTATGGTCTTATGTAAATAAGACTAGTTAGCTAAAATTATACATAACCATCTTCTCACTCATCAAATTTGCTACCCATATCCTTCTTCTCTATAATTTTCCTTCCACATTATACATATCTTCAACCACATTCTTATTCATTGTACATAACCCCATTGAACACAAACCAATTTTCATCCTTCAAATTATACATAACTATTATTATAATATATTTTACATAAAAAATTTAACTAGCACCATTAGGGATGCTCTAAGTTTTAGAGGGAAAAGCTGGTACAAACGACAATAGGAGCGGCCATGATCAAAAGAGTATGTCACTAAATGCTTTATCTTTGCGAAAGGAAATCCGACATACACCTGTCATTCATCTACAGTAAAACCTATCTAGACGAGCTTTATATTCATCCTAAAACGTCCCTTTATTAGAATAGTATATTTCGAAATCAGAACACCACAAGTAAAAAAGGCTACAATCATGAACTGTACTGTGGAAAATTTGAAAGTTCGACAATCTTGTTTGGCAAGTTTTAGAGACCTCGTCAAAGTACAAAACTTCATTAAAATCACCCAGGGACCGATCTATGAGGGTGGCGGGATGTTTTGCCTCCTAATCTTGATTAAAATAAAATTTTATAAGTCATTGTTAGTAAACTGGCAGCTAAATTTAAGAGTTTATTGGTAATGGATCCATTGTTTTCACGGCGTCTAGACGAATCACGGCGCTAATGTACTGTCAGAACGACTTGTCGACATGTCGAATGTCTAGACGTTTCATGGTGATTCGGCGTTCCTGTTATATTATATACATTCACATAACTTCAAATAATCTATGCTTATTAACAAAAAGATGAGTAGTACAACAAAAGCTAAATAGCTTTACGTAGAGAGTTAAGCTGATATACAAAAGAGCTAATAAGCAGTACAAAAAGAGCCCAGGCTGAACAAAAGAGCTCAATGACTAAACATGTCGCCATGCGGTCAGCCTCTCGATCTCTGGTTTCAGAGTCAAGCCCTCCCGAGTGCATATTCGCCTTGAGTACGGAGTTTGTCCATTCCTTAAGCGATGAAGTAATAATAATTTTTTTTTAAAAAATGTCGCCATGGTCGATTAGACGACCAGACGATGCGCCAGGACGCCATATTCAATTGGACGACGACGGGACGAGCTCATAATACGGCGTTGCTCGACGACCTGGTATATTTGCGCCAGAACGACGTGAAAACCATGAATGGACCCACCCCTAAACTCACTTACAATTACCCAAGGAATATTAGAGTTTCAGCCAATATACTCATCATTCCCCATGAATGATGCTTGGAATTGAATTCTAGGATGACCATAAAAAAGTGAATCACAAATTTTTTGGAGACTGCATAGTCATGTTAATATGATGAAAAGAAAAATTAACAACTACAGTAATACTTGTATTCCTTCTTTTCAAAGCAAAGCTAACCACCTGACATCACATCCCCACTACCCACTATAATCAATTCAAAAAACTCAATTTGATCCACATCATATTCCATTTTACAGTACTAACTTTAGTCTCAATCAGGCCTAAAAATTGGGGTTTATGAATCTGACTACATAGCTACATTGCTCAGCAAGGCAACAACTATCTAAGACGACCTCATACCCTGAAAGTTCCACACCAAAATATTCATCGCGACAGGCAAAGTCGCTTAACAATCGCTGCCAATTCATCAGATAGACTCACAACGTTCTCCAACACTGAATCTTCTATCCCTTCATCCGCTCTCGAACGAAATTCTGACTCCTATGACTCGTTTGTCGTAATCCCAATTTTGATTTGTGCTACAGACATCGATCGTCAGTGCTAATCGAAAGCTACTTTTATAAAAATACCCTTCGACTAAAGGTAATAATGAGAGCTTTTGACCAATGTTTACAGAATTTTTTTCGTGGATCCGATTTCCTGTTTTTCAACTTGGCTAAGCTGAGTGCATTTCTGTAGGCCTCTCCGTATGGCCCTAGGGCCGAGAAAGTTCGAGTTGGCCCGACCGGAGTTGCGGCCCTATACAATCCTAAATCGAGTTCAATAGGACAGGGATAGGGTCTTGATTTTTGAGCCCGGCCTTAAAAATGGCTAAAATGAAGGGCCAATCTGGCCCGGCCCGACCCGACCCTAAGAGCCCGTACTTTCGTTTTCATTTTAAATAAAATTTTATTAAGTATATACAAATTTAAATGAAGTTGTGTATTGCATTATTGCATAACACTTAAATGATTCAAGTGTCAAATGGTGACTCATTTATTTATACTAAGTTTTGTTTTATCTTTCATGGATATGGGAGATGTGGGACAATATAGTTTTGATCTATTTGAGGGCGATGATGAATGGTGAATGACAAGGAAATCTCCCACATCGGGGGTAAGGGTGAAGATACAATTAAAATAGAGTATAAAATGGTGCACTCATAATGGAAATGGAAAAAAGTGAGTGCTTTGGTTCTCAATTGGTCTTTGTTTATTCATTAAAAATAGTCAATACTAAAATCAAATCATTCCAACCTTGCACAAATTTTTTTTTTTTCAGTTTCACCTTTTGGTTAAAATAGTTTTTTTGTAAATTAGGTTTTTTTGGCCCTTTAGAATAGGGCTGGCCCGACCCAGCCCGACCCTTTTTACTAGGGTCATTAATAGCCCTAGGGCTTTGACCTATAAACCCGAACCTGATCCGGCCCAGCCCGAAAGTATACATAGGGCTGCTCATTTTTTTCAACTAGCACGGCCCGACCCGATCCGACATAGGACCGGGTCAGCCAGAACCCGGCCCATGGAGACCCTTACATTTCTGTCGGTCCTTCAAACGATGAATAAAATATTATCAAAAAATATCTATCAGATCAACCATGTTGACTTTTTGTCAGCAGTGGGCTGGGCTGAACTTTGGTTGTTTTTTAACTCTCCTTGTTGTTTTGGTAGGGATGTACAAAATGAGATCGGATTGTAAACTCGGACCGTATCAATCGTAAATTTACAGTCTAGACCGATTTCGATCTAAATACGGTCCGGTTCATGGTCAACAAAATTTTGGAATTGCAGATTACAGTTAGATCCAAGAAATTTACAATCCGGACCGTATTATAAATTAGTTAAATATAAAATATATCATTTAAAATAGAAATATATCAATAAAAATTAATAAATTAAACATAAATGCCACCAAGAATATTTAAAAATTAAGTAAAATATACATAAAGTTTAAAATATATACTACTCAGATTTTTAAAATTAATTATTTAATTTTAATTAAATAAAAAAATTAATTACGGATTTACGGTCCAGAACCTGAACCGAACCGTAATTAGATTGGTCCGTAAAGTTTCAGTCCACTTCATTTTCAAAATTTTACGGTCCAACAATTATCCCTAGACATTGCCTCATGGATGAATGTGTATGTAAAAAAATAACATCAGTAGATATTGCCTCGTCCAGGCTTCCAGAAAACCTTAACGATCACATATTGGAGTGGCATGCACGATTGGTTAAGCGTACCCTTCCCTATCATTTAGCATCCCAGCTAGTTTGCACCTTTGCTCGCTGCGTGAAATTTTCTTCCAGCATCTACAGTTTCCCTGTGAAAATGGTGGGCATACATAAATCAGTACGCTAGTCGCTACGTAATGACAATTAACTAGGCATGGTGGTTCAGCACTACTTGGACAAAATCAACAAACTAAAACATTTTAGAGCCTACATGAGACATGTGAATCCACAATTCAGAGACCAAGATCATCATTAGAAAGGAAAGGATGGAAATTCAGGTGTTGATATGATATGCACACAAGTTCTGCTATTAGATATGTTTAAGAAGCATGAATCCCGCAGTCCATTTTTCATTTCTCAAGTTATCGTTATAATAATGAAAACTGGCAATTAACAACTGAATTACCTGAAGGCTGTCGCAAGTTCCAAATTGTCAGGGGCGAGTTGCACGCCCTCGAAAAAGCAAGTGGCAGCCTCCTCGTATCTCTGTATGTTATAAATATTATTTTTTGAAGTGAATATGGTTGACTCTCTTACACTCCCACTTTAATACTTGCAGTAAAAGAAAACAAGATGATACCTCCATTAGGCGCAATGCAGCTCCTTCCCTGTAAAAAGCTTTTGGCCAATCCGGACGTAGTGCTCTGCAAGCTTTCGCATCTGCCAGTGCCTGTTCACCTTGGCCGAGACGTAGCCAGCAGAGGCTCCTATTGGAGAGCACAACTGCATCATATGGGTTGAGATCGATGGCCTGCATGATATGATGATCAAACCAATTGGAGGTTAACCAAATACTCTACAAGAACATAATAGAATTAGCAATCTTACTTGCGTGTAGGCGTCAACTGCCGTCTGATAATCTTTCATTCTGAAAGCATCATCTCCCCTGGATTTTGCCTCCGCTGCCGCTGTCTTTGCTTCTGGCGTTACCTAGAAGATTTGATATATTACGAATAAATTAATTGACCCATAAAGCTAAATCACACACTAATGACAAGCCACACTTAAATATATAATTACTTGAACAATGAGTTCAGGGGGTAGATGATGCGAACCTGATTGACCTCTTCTGAGACTTCGGCACGCGGAGAAGCATCACTTACGTCATGATTGTGCACACCATTCTGCACGTATAACAACGATTTACCACACTCGCTGATCAGACTAAACAATACAAGTTGGACCAGAAGCCTGTTGTGGTAGTGAAATTTCATATTCGTGGCAAGCACACTTGATGAACTAGTAAAAATCTCGAACCAAGACCTAATTGAGTTCACGTTTTATCATACAGCTTTTAAATACCTGCGTTTTACTGATTTCATTTTTCATGTACTTAAGGATTCCATCAACAGTCCAATCCGGAATCTTATCTACTGGCTTAGTTAGTGGCAGAAGAACCTCAACTGCTGCTCGATTAGCTCTTCCACCAGCCACATGTATTGGCATCTCACCCTCCTGTAAGGTAATATAAAAAAGATAGCATCAAGTAGATGGCGAAACTATTTGTCTTTGATAGGGTGCGGCAAATTTGCAACATCGGATCTAACAGTCATTCACATTTATAAACTCCACGGACATCTGAAAGTGACATGCACTCTTAAAGTGAATTGATTACTAACAAACCTCATCCGCAATGTTTGGATCAGCTCCCGCTTTTACCAAGCGATTAATAATTTCTAGATTCCCGCTATCAGCAGCAATATGTAGAGGGGTTGCACCTCCAGCAAGCACGTTGACATTCGCTCCAGCCTTTTATGATGATGGTTATCAAGTAAAAATTGTGAGTGATAAACCGAATACCTTAAGAAATCTTGATCTAATTTGGTTATAGAAAACTCTGCCGATCTGATACATAGAAGTTTAAGTGTGCAAATGCAGATAAACAGATAGCACGAATGCAAATAGACGCTTTCGAACCAAAGTTTCGTTTCTACAACAGCAAAGAAATTACGAAAGAGAGACTGCAAAAAGATATCATTGTTCCGACAAAAAATTTAAACCCAACACAGTGATCGAATAAATGACACTTAAAGCTTCCAAAGTTTTTTAAATGATCTGAAAAAAATAAAACAATTGGTTGAGCTAATATGAAAAAGATGCTAACCTCAATCAACAGCTCCGCACATGCTAGAGAACCAGCAGCTACAGCTGATAATATAGGAGTGATGCCATCATCAGTCGCAGCATTTGGCTGCAAACAACAAATATATATTGGAAAGAAATGATAAACTGTTGAATGCATGAAAACCAGGAGACAAGAAGATTTGAACTTACATTGGCATTATATTCCAGTAAAACTTTCACTGCGTCTTGTTGATCATGACCAGCAGCCCAAATAAGAGGTGTGCCAGATTCACTCTGAGCATCAGCATTGACCCCTTTTTGTAGGAAAAGCCTCAGCAGTTCAATATTTCCTGAAATATAATACAAGTACAACTCAAAGATTAGCGAGGTACAGGACTGCCTATGCCACGAAATGATAATGCAAATGAAGAACACAACTGCAAATAGCTAAGGAAGCATATTACAACATTTTTAGATTAAAACTTGCATTGAAAGGAGCAGCAAAATATTGAAAGGCAGCATATTTAATTAGTACTAGGCTACTAGCATTGCTTGGCAAATATAATAATGAAGGTAACGAAAACATTGCCATCACTCGGTATAGCTAAATCAAGAATTACCTATAGCTGCTGAATGATGCAAAGCTGTCGCCCCCATCTCACTAGCTACAGCAGGGTCCGCACCATATTCTAATAAATACTTAACAGTCTCAACATGTCCTTGCCGAGTAGCATGAATAAGTGGAGTTTCACCTATATTCACAACACTTTAACCCAATCAAACTTTCCAAACATTTTTCTAAAAAAAACCTAAACAATAAATAATAGAGTCAAAATCCAACCGTCCTCATCTTTAATATTAACATCCAGCTTCAACTCCTCCAGCAAGTATTTACACACATCCGTCTTCCCTTCCCTAGCGGAAAAATGAAGCGCTCCGCGCTTATTAGCATCTTTAATATCCTCAACAGTACCCGACAATCCCTTGCCTCCATCCAGCTGCTTCCCAATCTCTACTCAAACACAATACACAGTACACACCATACCACTCCAATCATCACATCATCATCAACAAAAACTTAAAAACACAAAAACCACGTAATTCACTTACTTTTCAGTAAGTCGAGGTTTCCAGAACACGCCGCATTCAAAAACTGCTGCACTTTCTCTCTCACTGCACACACACAACGTCGAAATTTAAGATCGGAAAAATTTAATGCAAATTCAAAATAAATGAACGGAAGGAAGCAGAGCAGACCTGCGAGCGCGGTGGAGCCATCGGCGGCCATGTGGCGAAGGGTTTTAGTTTAGTGTTGATTTAAGTTCGCGTCGATTCTTAGGACTTGCGGATTTTGTCTGGTTAAATCCGACCGATATTAATTCGAACCAATTGACATGTTCGAACGAATTGAGATCGGTTCGAACCGACGGGTTTGGTTTAGATTACAGCGGAAGAACCCTAGACCAGATTTGAAGTTGAAATCGGTCGAAGTGATCTGCAAAAATGTCTTCTGGAAATTCTTCGATTCAACGAAATCAGGTTTGAAAATCGCTCTCTTCTTTGACCTAATTTCTTCCTTTCTTTGATTTCTGCTGAGTCTTTTTTGTAATTAATTTATTAATTGTTTTGATTTGATTCGATTCCGTTAGGTTGATCTGGTGGAGTTTGTTGACTGGACTGGAGTTGAATGCCTTAATCAGAACTCTTCGCATACTATCGTCAATGCGCTCAAACAGGTTTTTTCCGCTTGTTTTGATATTGAATTGCATGTGTTTAATTTAGTGTAAGATGCTGAAATGTATATATTTTATGGACTGTGCAATGTAGGGTTATAGAGAGGATGATGGATTACATCTTGAGAGTGATGCGGATGAGCAACTATTGTTTTACATACCATTCACTCAAGTTATTAAGCTGTATGCGATTGTGATCAAAGGACCTGAGGACGATGGTAATCTTGCTCTCCATTTTACTTCTTGTAATGTTGTGTGGCATGCGGTTAGAATTCTTTTACGGATTCTCCAACTAGTCTGTCACGCGCACTTCTCGTATTTGTTTTAATTTAAGGATTTTATTATTTAGCGTCTATTGTTTTTCAGGTCCAAAAACGGTGAAGCTTTTCACAAATAAGGAGCATATGGGATTCAGGTCTTTGCCATAGCACATCTATTTCATCTCATCGTATTCAAGTATTGTTGTGTCTTATAATTTTCTATTATGTATAGCAATGTTAATGACTACCCTCCAAGTGACACACTTGTCCTAACTCCAGAAAATCTACAGGTGATTCACAAATTCAATATTCTTTATCTGGCGCAAAATTAATTGGTTATCGTTTCTCATTAGGTAATTGATAGTAAGCGCATTACTTGTTTTTTACACTTATATTTTATTTCAGGGAAAACCGGCTGTCCTGAAATTTGTCAAGTTCCAGAATGTTAGAAGGTAACCTTCTCTTGTTCTTGCTGCAGTGAAGAAGTTTTTTAGTTGTTATGTATCATTTTTCAGTTCACAGCTTCCAATTTTGTTAAATTTGTTTCAGCTTGACTGTGTTTATCGAGGACAATCAGTCGGATTCAGAGTCAACCAAAGTACACAAGATTGAATTATACGGAACCACGTAAGAAAGAGTTCACTCGTCAACACAGATATATGTCTTTGTTGGAAGTTTCATGTGTTAAAATAACCTCATAAATATGGGGATGCATTCCGTAATTTTGAATCTGACATATATATAGGTATATACCAATGTGATCATTACTTTTGAATCCTGATCATACATTTGTTTTTGCAGTGTGGAAACAACAGACATGAAAGGTCTGAAGAAAATTGAAGACCATTAACACCACAAAGAGGCAGCTAGATATCCAGTTGTTGTTGTTGGACCATAAATGTATTGCAGACTTATAATGTTCATCTACACCTCAAAACTCATGTATTCCCTGCTCCAGTGGGTTAACTCAATGGCCTTTCTCTAGTATTTGTGAACAATAACTTCAAGAAAACATTGGCATGAATTCACATGGTTATGAAATTGACTCATGTTAATTATAATACTCAAGCCATTGTAACTTGGGTCTCCATCTGTACAAATATCATTCCTTTATGGCAAATCCATCAATACACAAATGTTGGCCTTAAATTCTGGGACACCAGAACTTGCCATTTTTGGGGGTCACTCATGACCATCAAGTTCATATACATGCCTGACCATCCACCTAACAAACTGCTGCAACACACATTACACAATAAAAGGGAGAATACTCATACAAACAAGGAGATGAAAAAAATGGCAAAGGTTTCCTGATGATAAACTGCATGGTAATATTTCTGGCTCTTTACAGGGCTCAGGCACAATCATTTCCATTTGATCTAGGCAGTTTAGGCAATTTAGGCGGTTTAGGCAGTTCTGATTCTGGATCTGACAATGAGTGTTACGTCCAATGCCCCATGGAATGCCCGCAGCTCAATTTGAATATGGTTGATTGTGTCGTATATTGCAAGATGAAGTGCGCATGTGCAGCTGATGACACAGAGTGCATCACAAGTAAGGCCTTTCCAAGACTCGACTGCATTTATAAAGATCCAATGGATAAAGATGTTTACGTATATGTTATGCATTGCATTATGATCAACTCGTTTTGATGTATATGTAACAGAGGCAATGGATAAGATGCAAAAGGCTGCAGATGAAAGGGAGTCAGCAATTGGACCTGACGAGGAAGCAACAGCTGAATCACCAGGATCTGACGCGCCCTCAGCCGAGCCAGATGAGGAATCAACAGATGGTGATTTTTCATTTGCAACAGAAGATGGAGAGCAAGCATTGCCACCAGGAGCAATGGAACCTGAAATAGATACAACATCATCTGTCATCGAAATGGAATTATCACCTTCATCGCCAGATGCTGAAGCACCTGCATCTCAAGATACTGCAGCAGCAACTTCACAGTCAGCAGCAGCACCCACCCGGCAATCAGCAGCAGCACCCACACCAGGAGCGACGGCACCAACACCACAAGGGGGAGTATCACCTACACCACAAGCTGCTGCATCCCCAGCGCCTCAAAATGCTGCTGCATCCCCGTCACCTCAAAATGCTGCTGCTTCACCGGCACAACAGAAGGCCTATGCACCAGCTCCAACTCCAGCTTAAGGAATTAAGTATCCGAGATGAACTGCCACAAAAACAAGACAAGCACAAGATAGCAGAAGCACCATGGTCCTCTATTCAGTTTCCCAATCTTTCAAAACAATTTACTGTTTCTAACCTTTCTTTTTGCGTTGTGCATCAGTATGATGCTCACCTAGCACATATCCATTGTAGCCGTTATGTATAACAAAAGAAATGTCATGCGCCATGAATTCCAACCAAGTTATACTAAGCTAGAGGGCCTTATAAACTATCTAGATGAACAGAGCTGAACACCAGGCTATGAATTATAGAGCATCAAATCACAGCTGTAACTTTAGGAAATCATGGAATTTTTCTGTTCAATTTTTTTAAATGAACAAATCCGAATAAGAAATTTCAGGTTTCAGTATAATAGTGTATTCCATTGTGCACAGTGGTACATTATTATATGATTCAAAAAACAATTTGTAACCTTACATGAGTAGATGATATAAGATATGATGGTTAATAAAAGCAAAGTGGTCTTAGTAACAAAGCCAAATATAAAAACACACGACAACATCCTGCATATGTTCTGAAGGGGAAAGATAGGTTGACACAAGGATATCTTGTGGTGCGTAAGTGCATTTCAGGGTATCGCAGCATAACACAACGACGCATAGGGTAATATTACTTGCCAATAATTTACTCATTGATACACACAAACCCGTTTATTGAATAATTAACATACTGCATACTCCACGCTAAAGGAAGCACAATTTGTACCATACCATAAGGAACCAACTAAAGACCAAAGACAGGCACAATCAAACTCAGCAAACAGCAAGACGTACATTTCATCAAGTCGACCCATTTTCTGATTCATGCGCAATCACATCCTTAGCAGTCGCAAGATCCTCATCGAAAAACATATCCCAATGACCATCCCACTTGATAAAAAACTCAGTATCTTCAAAATACTTCACCCTATGCACATCTCCAGCAGGTGTGAATAAATAATCCCCAACCACAAGATCATACTTTTCATCCTTACTCAAATTCCACACTCTCTTACTCCCCTTCAGCACAACTAAATCATGCCCAAACGTATGGTGATGTGCTGGCTCCACACTTCCCGCCTTAAACCTTACGATTGCGGACGTAGGCGTTTCCCTCACTATCTTCATAGAACCACCTGGTATCATATCAATTTCTTCAAATTCCCTACTCTTTGCCAAACAGCAAATTGCACACTTTTCTGCACCTCCGCTGTCCCCATCCTCCTTCACCACCTCACCAATTTTAGACATTTCAGCAACGGAGCTGTCCAAAAATGATTCAATCTCCGGCGGCCAGGGCTCGGACCCCGAAGCAGGGCATATAGATTTAAACGGAGTGCTCAGCCACGTGTCGAGTATCTCAACAGCAGTCTCAGGCTTCGTGGACATTCCAGACACGGCGAGGACGTTACAGTTGTTGATAGATCGAGCGTTCTTTGCTTCATCAGTAGTCAAACAAGTCGCCGCAAACACGCCAGGAAACTTGTTGGCGAAGATAGAGACGCCGACGCCGGTTCCGCAAGCTACGATCCCTCTTGTGGACTTCGGATCGGCGGAAACGCGACGTCCGACCTCGGCGCCGATGGAGTAGTATGAGGATACACCTAAATCCTCGACCTCGATGTTGAGAGATTTGAGATGTGAGACTAAGGCGTTTTTAAGATCGCATCCGAAGGAATCGGCGCCGGTGACCATTTTGAAGGATGGAGTTGTCGTCAGTTGCTCCGCCATGATCGGTGGTTACAGAGTGTTGATAGAGTTGACGTAATCTCGACTCTCGAGGCGAGATGAGTTCACCGAACAACTGTAACACGTATAATTAATTTATGAGTAAATTATTTAAAACCACCTGTATGTTGGGTGTATTTTGACAAAACCACCTATATACAAGTTATTTTCTGCAAACCACCTGTATACTATCATTTATTGTCAAAACACACCTTTTGCTAACGGTGTTTGATTTCTCCGTCTGTTTTATTTTCTAATATATTTATTAATTGTATCAAAATAACATAAACATGTCCGACAAGAAACCCTAGAAATCGAAATGGCTTTCTGTGTGCCGTTCAAGCTCTAATCAATTTCGTCGCTTAATCAATTTCGCGAGAAGGAAGTTGACTCGAGTAATGGCCGGTAAGATCCCTTCGTGTTTAATTTGGTTAAAAACTTATTATTTTTTTCAATTCGAAATCAGTAACTAGTTATCCGAAATCAATTTCGTCGCTTTGATTTGAATTTGTTTCATTTTTTTGCTTGTAGCTAGTTATGCGTAGCTTAGTATTGTACAATTTGTAAGTGTTTATTATGGATAATGAGTTGAATATATCATTTTGAAGGTGCAATGGAGGACCACGATGTTGGTGAAGAAGTAAATGTTGCTGATGTTGATTTAGAGATTAATGGATCTAATGATGACTTTGATTACAACTTTTCTGGTAATGAAGGTGGGGATGATGAATTGTTTGAACAAAATGTGGATTCAGTATTTGATGGTGACAAAGAGTTAAGAGAAGATGTGTATGTAGAGGATTCAGATGATTTTATAAGCCTTAGCGACTCGGATGATGACCAGAAAAAAGAGAGGAAGTTTAAACAGCCTTTTAAAAAAATAAAAAATTAAGTTTTAACAGAAAACTTAACACCGTTAGCAAAAGGTGTGTTTTGACAATAAATGATAGTATACAGGTGGTTTGCAGAAAATAACTTGTATATAGGTGGTTTTGTCAAAATACACCCAACATAAAGGTGGTTTTAAATAATTTACTCTTAATTTATCCACGTTAGTACCCTTGGGTTTTTTCTAGATGAAAAGCAACATTGCAAGACTTGGAAGGGCATAATCGGCATTTGGTCTCCATCGCCACCCACAGGCCACAATCTTCTGGATAGATTTATCAATAATTGAATGTATGTGGGCAGAAGAACGACCGGATGCGTAAGGAGGACTGACCCCTAAAGTATTTGTTAATTACATTTCAGCCCCTTTTTGTTCAGAGTGATGTTTTATTGGGCCGTGGTTCAAGGAGGCCTGGCCCAACAGAGGATGCGAATGTATTCTCTAGGGCTTTTCAATGATCATTGCCTAGTGGTGATCGGCGAGAGTGAGGGACGTTTCTTTTCCACCAATATGACCTCTTTCCTCCGAAAGCAAGCACTCAAACTCCTGCTAATCAATCCAAACCGCTGCAAGTGTCGCACATCCTGTTCATCAGAAATCATCAAATTGATTAAAGTTCAGATCTTTGGGGTTGGAGGCGCTCCAATTCGTCAATTCACAACACAGGGGTCGAAGTTTCCGGAGTATGAAATGCCAACCGTAACTTGGGGTGTGATTCAAGGAAGAAAGGAGAAGTTAGTGTCTAGGGTTATAATATGTGATTTTCTAAAGAGTATTGGAATCATTCCTGATGAGATTGAGAATTTGGAATTGCCATCAACTGTTGAAGTTATGCGCGAAAGAGTCGAATTCTTACAAAAATTAGGATTGACTATAGACGACATGAATGAATATCCTTTGATGTTGGGTTGTAGTCTGCGGAAGAATGTGATTCCGGTGTTGGGTTATTTGGAGAAAATTGGGATTCCTAGGCCGAAATTAGGTGATTTTATTAAGAGTATCCGCAAGTTTTACATGCTAGTGTGGTTGTTGAGCTTGTTCCGGTGGTTAAGCATTTGAGAGGTTTGGATGTCGAGAAGGAGGATATTGGATTTGTGTTGCAAAAGTATCCCGAGTTGCTTGGGTTTAAAACTGAAGGGACTATGAGTACGTCGGTTGCGTATTTGGTGAATATTGGCGTTAACCCAGGGATATTGGCCCGATGGTGACACAATATCCTTATTTTTAGGGATGAGGGTTGGGACGGTGATAAAGCCGTTTGTTGATTATTTGATTTCGCTGGATTTGCCGAAGAAGATAATAGTGAAAATGGTTGAGAAAAGGCCTTACATTCTAGGTTATGACCTTGAGGATACTGTGAAGCCAAATGTGGAATGTTTGATAAGTTTTGGGATTAGGAGAGAAGCGATTCCGTTGGTGATTGCTCAATATCCTCAAATTATCGGATTGCCGTTGAAGGGTAAATTATCTGCACAACAATACTTTTTTAATCTAAAGCTTAAGATGATCCAGAAGGATTCGCGCAAGTTGTGGAAAGGATGCCGCAAATTGTCAGTTTAAACCAAAATGTAATCATGAAACCTATTGAGTTTCTTTTGGCTCGTGGAATCCCGCGGAAGATGTTGCAAAGATGATTGTGAAGTGTCCACAATTAGTCGCCTTACAGATTCTACTAATGAAGAATAGTTACTATTTCTTCAAGAGCGAAATGGGAAGGCCTTACAAAGAGCTTGTTGAGTTTCCGGAGTATTTTACTTATAGTTTGGAGTCAAGGATCAAACCGAGGTATAAGAAGATGCAAAGCCTCGGCATTCGGAGTTCTTTGGCTGGTTTCTTGAACTGCAGTGACCAAAGATTTGAGGAGAAACTTAAATCTGGTTATATGGAGACCGACAGTAGAGGACCTTCGTTCTTTATTGGTGGGAAGTTAGAGCTTCCTGGAAGCGAGGCTGTGTCGGACGAGGAGAATATGAGTGATGATGAAGTTATTTATAGACGAACCGTGTCTCTTTAAAACTTGTTACCGTAATTTAAGCTTTTGATCTATCCATGATGTAACAGTATTTGTTACATTTCTGGCTGAAAGCTTTAATTGGGTGTTGGTTAACATTTCCTATCTTGACATATGGCTATGAAGACGATCTCCAAGCTCTCGCTGCTCATGTAATTAGAAGGTGCCAATGTCTTCTCATGTCTGTTACATCGAGTTTGGAATTACAATGCTGAGTTGCCACATAATTCACGTCTTCATATTCTCAAGGAATTTGATGTTGAGCTCTTCGATTGTTTAATTGCTACTGATTAGAGCCAAACAAAAGAGGACGCAGATATTAAACCATAAAATGGTTCTGACTCAAAGAAGTCTAGAAAGCTTAATAAAGCAAAGTTCAGTGCTGATTATGGAGTACTTAAAGCCTAAAGGAATAGATTTCAAGAATGTGCATTTTGGAGTGATTGTTTGAAAAACTGCAGCTTCAAAGAGTTGTAGAATTCATTAGGTTTCAAAAGCAGAAGTGAGCAGAATGTATTCAACGTAACATGCTCAGTAGGATGAAGAGCAACAAGGATTCAAACTCCTTCAGAGGACTTGACTTGGTCACAAAAGTAATCATAACAACTACAAACTCACATGTAGCGTAAATACACGTGTAGCTTAAATACTTGGAATGAAAATGATATCATCGTAAAAAAAAAGATCGGCGAGAGTGAAGGTCGAGAAAGTGTGATTTGATCCGATCGAAGAAGAAGAAGAAGAAGAAGAAGAAACCATGGCGGAAAAGGTGCTGACGATTCGCAACAGGAAGTTTATGACCAACCGATTTCTCTCCAGAAAGCAATTTGTATGCAAGTTCGATTGATACTCGATTTATTTTGCAGTCGTGATTCTTCATGTTATGATGTTGATGTTTTTGTTTCAGGTTATTGATGTTCTTCATCCTGGAAGAGCTAATGTTTCCAAGGTACTGTCTTAATATATTCCGTTGAAATTCAGTTTAATTGATCAGAAAACCTAAACTTAGTGATAGAATTGAATTGTGAAATCTAATTATGTTACATTCATTACGAGCATGAAGAACGAGCAATGCGGCAAAAGACTGCATTCAAATGTGTAAATTAAGTTATTGGTTTTGCATTGTATTGAAATGTAGGAATTTCAATACACTAGTGCAGATGACAGACCCAGCATTAGTGTAATATTAAATTTTGCATATCTAACTATTATTTTGCCTTACTAATTGTTTAGGCCTGCTTAGTTTATTACTAGTTTGTGTGCCGGTAAGTTGCTTCTGTTATTTTTGATATCTTAGGATAATTTTGAGTTAGGTATTCCATATTGAGTTAGCTTATACTTAATGATATTATTGTGTGTGAGTTGGCGGATAGATTTGTGTCAGAAGCAGATTACTTATCAGGTGTTGGTGCACTATTTGTAGGCTGAACTGAAGGAGAAGCTGGCTTCTATGTATTCAGTCAAGGATCCTAATGCAATATTTGTATTCCAATTTAGGACACACTTTGGAGGGGGTAAATCAACTGGCTTTGGTTTGATCTATGACTCTGTAGAGAATGCTAAGAAATTCGAACCCAATTACCGGCTTATCAGAGTAAGATAAATTGGCATTCTAGTTTTGAAATATGATTTCTGCATTCACATTCTGTGGGGATATCTATTATGAGTGACTATTGACCCACCCATGGTGTGGTGTTTCAGAATGGCCTGGCTACCAAGGTGGAGAAGTCTAGGAAGCAAATGAAAGAACGGAAAAACAGAGCCAGGAAGATCCGTGGTGTGAAGAAGGTAAGATTCTTGGTTCAACTGTTTTCATGTCTGTGTGTTCATCTGTTAGTGGCCTGTATTAACATGGAATGATTTTCCTGTTCTTTTTCTTTACTAGACCAAAGCTGGGGATGCAGCCAAGAAGAAGTGAACAATAACACATAGAATTTTGATGTACTCGTTGGTGCAGAAATCCTAGTGCAAGGAGTTGAGCTGTTGGATTGGCAAACCATGTCTATCTACAGTTTAATTGATCTTGGCACTCTGTATTAACTGAAATTTACGAATATAATGAGACGTTGCCCCGTCTTTAGCAGAATTAGTAGCAACTACCAACCTTTAATTACTTTTGTTTTTTGAGATAATTGCACTGAAATGCCAGGCATCTTCCTTATTGTTCGGGATGATCTTCTTGATAATCTTACTAATGTTCATATGAACTTGCCAAGTTTCTTTCAGAATTTACATTCGTGTTTAACTTATCATATGTTGTAACTTGTAGCTGTTTGGCTTGTTAATCAAACCTATGATACAGTGCTTATAACCAGCCTAAAGGAAAACAAGTAATTTGAGTATTAATCAAACCCTTCATAATCAAAATCGTATAATGTGCCAACACAAGGACATCAGGTTGTGAATGATGTTCCTCTTTTTACCATTTGTTCCGAGTTATTCTACTGAAACCAATTGGAATACACTGCAGCCAGAAAATTTATAGATTTTCTTAATTTTGGGAAAAATTGCATAGCCCATCAAGCGAAAACAATCAGCAATAAAGATCCTACCTAATGCTTACCGGCATCTTGTAGCTGATATGATGCACGGGTACTTCTTTTGGGTGCCGTCCCCCATACCGCACCCGTACCGGATACGTATCGTATATGGGTACTTGATGGGTACCTAGCGTGATATAATATAGTCAACTATTGAGATATCTATAATATTAGGTTACTAATTACAATTATTTTTGAATATAATGATACCTAAACTACATTTAAAGGTTTGCTTTCAAAATAGTTCTCTTAATTGTAAAACTAATGTATGAAAGGAACTAATATATAATTTTATTATTTTTTAGCCGTACCTAAACCGTACCCGTACCGAGAAAATTTCATTTTGCCGTTTCCCGTACCGGAATCGGTTCCCGTACCAGTGCCAGTGCATTAGCTCCTAAATACCCTATTGCCTCCAAGTCTGGAGGTCAAACTTGAATATTAATAATAACACAGACTAGTATTCTTGTAACATTAGCTACTTCAGTCTCATGCTTCCATCAATAATATTTTGGACAGAGTGCCAAGAACTAAGAGACACTGACCACAAACAATTGAAAACCAGAGTCAACTAGCAGGAGCAACCGAGCCAAAACAGAAAATAAAAAGCAAAAGTGAACAACAATTAACACAGTTCTGGTATGGCAGAATTGTTTCTTCGAGAATTGTTTCTTTGACACTGAAATAAGGTCGGAAGATTCTAATTTCTTGGATCACATTGTTCCCCATGTTTTCTTTCCAGATGACTTCTCTTTAGGTCCAGCTTTCACTTAAGTCGCTGAAAATAAACCAATAAAGATATGCGATGAGCAGATGAACACAAGCTGTCATTGAAGTGAAGTCTACTACAGGTTGCTGCAAATGTGCTCATCGAGTGATCAGCCACAGCTACATACCTTCATGAGCGGGAATGGAAGGAGTTTCTGAGGTAAGATTGTCATGGACATTATCATGATTTGGGCTTAATGATCTACGATCAGATCTGTTTTGTGCCTTATCAGGTCTCTGTCCAGCACCCCTTGGATTTGGTGATCTATTTCCATTTACTGGACTTAGTGACCTCCGGCCATCTCTCGCACTAGGTGACTTCTTATCAGATCTACGCCCTCTCCTTTCATGTGGACTGTGGTCAGCCTCCCTGGGGCTTCTAGATCTGCGGCTGGTTTTTTCACGTTTAGGGGTCGGCGACCTTGAGATAGATCTAGACCGTGAGTGCATGTGACGGTCTCTATCTTCACGGTATCTGCAGTATTGAAAGATCCTCGATTCAGAAAAATAACTAAAATAAGAATCAAACGACAAGCTGAATATCTCACATAATAGGCATTTAAAAATGAAAAACATATAAAAAGTAACTAGTCTGAAGGCATATAGACACAAGTAGTCTTAAGATACAGACTTGAAAAGGGTACTAGTACTGCGTGCTAGCAAATTAGCTGGTGGAAGCATCCTGTTGATACTTCATATCCCAACTAAGAAGTCGTAATAATATTTATACTATCACCATCATTCGAGCCAGTAACATCATCTTTACCTCGTATCATAGTTTTCATGCACATAATATGTAACTTTTGATTCCAACACAATGAATTATGGTCGCATCCAAAAACCAGAAAGCTTTATTTGCCCATCTCTTTAAATTCCCACAAAAAACTTTAAAAGGCAGGTGGCCGATGAGAAAGCAAGTTCCAATCAAGGACCTTTCTACTTCTAGCAATATGAACATTGACAAACTTCCTCTCTTTCATGATAGCTTTCTTTGCTCAACTATATCATCTAATTCTTTCGTGAGTGGGAGATATGCAAGACAAGGTAGCAAATAGACAGGCAAGATTAGAATAGGAATCATAATATGCCTTAAGAAATTAAAACTTGAGGGGGGCAAATGAGAGACTCTCAACACTTATAAAAATGAACTTAAGGCCACGCGAAATTCATATATAACAATTTAGTAGCTAGCAAACAAATATGACACCATTCTCTATGGATCAGACAATCCATATATAAAATGTCAGCAGCAGATTCAGTAAGAGGGATTAAGGCAAATGGCAGACCAGCTAAAATTTGATTAAGAAATCCTCAAAGTCTCATGGGCAGTACCTGTACTGATTCCTTGGAGTAGGTGAGCGTGAATATGCTGTAGGCCAGAGATTAGCATGACGGTTAGCAATCAATATTTGAAGGTAATTCTTAATCTCACCCAGTGTATCTTTTGAATGAAGACTTGCAGATATTCGTAGACGAAACTAAACTTAGATACTACAATGCAAAATAAAAGCTGAAAGGAACTGACATCGATGTCTGCGCCGAGGGGACCTTGGTGGGCTGCGCCTCCTATGACTTCCTTCATAACGTGAACTGAACAAATAATAGGCCTGACTAAGATTAAAAATGAAAAATCTACAAAACTTTTAAGACTGTAAACAATATCACAATACCTGACACGTGAAGTTGAGCGCATTTCTTGAGGAGTTTTTCTGTTTTCTTCAGCAAACACTATAGTAATTTCACGCCCACCAATAACAGAATGGTCCAATTGATATTTAGCTTCAGCAGCATCCTCCGGATTGCGAAACTTAACAAATCCAAAGCCTCGTGGTTCCCTACAAATCACACATGTTTCAGACACTTCCCAACTCCATGGCAACAACAACACTATTAACGACTCAGGAACTAAAACTCATATTCACAAGAACAAGATCACTGAAAACTGAAGCATCGAAATCATCTATTCAATAGGATAAAATGTGAAATTATAAGAAAACATTCAGTTTTCACATAAGCTTTTCATAAGTTATAGTGAAATACAACACCGTGGCAGCTATTAATTATCGATTAGACAAAAACTAACAGGAAATGGAACAAATTAAACAACTCAGAGCTAGTCTATTACCCAGTGTAGTAATTTCTGGGAAGATACACATCTTTGACAGGACCAAACCTCTCAAAAGGAACTCTGAGATCCTCCGGCCTGAAAGCAAGGACAGCGTCACAAACTCCATAACGCACTACAAACATTTAAAAACCAAAACGATGATGAAATGGATGTATGGAGTACCTGGCGTCAAGGGAGATGTTGCGAACAAGCAAGCCAGTAGGAGCGGGAGAAGAATGCCTGCGTTCACGAGGGTCTTCGTACGGACGACGTCGAGATGGTGGAGGTGAGCGACTCCTGCTGTATCTTCCCATTTCCACCACTTCGATTATTTGCGAGACGCTGTTGTTGTGATGCTCCCAACGTAACCCTAACCCTAGTTTCGCACTGTCGTCTTTCTAGCGATTTTGAGTTACCGAGTCTCTTCAATTTCTGACGAAACGACGCCGTTAATAGTCAAACTAGGGTCAATTTGGGGATTGGATTAAGTATTAAGATTCAAATATTTCAAACTGAAAATATACTGCCAGAGACGTCCTTCAATAATTTTAAAAAAGTGTTTAATCAGAGTAATGAGAAATATTCAGTAAAGTTAGAAGAGAAATAAATAACTTTATTGAAATAGGAATTTAATATTAATTAGTACTTTAGTGCACACAAATTTATGCATATATAAAGTTCACTTATATAAATTATATTATTAATTAAAGATATATAACATCAAATTAAATATTATTTAATAATTATGATATTGTAAATATATGCAGGAGCAGGGGTATTTTAAAAAACCCAAATGTGTCTTCAAAAAATAACTAAACTTAAAATGGGAACATATCTAACAACTAACTAGTTTTATGTGCCTGGTAGGTGGACTTAAATTGAGTTCTGCAAAAACAAAAACAAGCAAGATTAAAGAGAGTGAAGGATACAAGTGATTAAGGCCTTTCCCCCTCCTTCATAAGGGATAGAATTGAAGACGCGTATGATTTTTTGATTGCTGATTTGTTAACAAAAGCACGCGTGTGTTTGTAAATTTTGTAGGTTAAAAGTTTCAACAAGGTTACATATCGTGTCGCGAAAATGTTAGAGCTCTCTTAGCTTCGAAGGACGGAGGATAAAAACTATACCCCTCGTCCCAGCAATTGTCAAAATCAGATGGGTTTTCCACAAAAGTAGGAAATTGGAACTCAGAGAACCAAACTTGGACAATGACTGGCTTGATGGATGAAAGTGATAAAACCTCAGACTATTTCTTCATTCCTCTGGCACGACTTAGCAATTGTGAAATATTTTACTCTATGAGGATTTGACTTCTAATCTGTCCGGCACGAAAAAATTCCTTGCTCCAATAGGTGCATTTCTGTTGCTGACAAATGAACATTTCCTTCATCCATTAAATCTTCGAAATGAGCCTACCTGTTCCCACCATTGTCTTTGGCCTTATCGCCACATTAATCGTATTCGCCTTCTTCTCCATCTTCATCCGCAACAATAACGCTTCAAACAACTCCTCACCTCGTGGCATCAATTTTGTCCCTGTCTCCGTTGGAAGATCCTCAGGCCTCGCTTCTACTCTAATAAATACCTTCCCTACTTTTCTTTATTCTGAAGTCAAGTTTTTTAAAATCGGAAAATGCGCGTTGGAATGCGCCGTCTGCTTGAACGAGTTTGAAGACGACGAGACTCTTCGACTTTTGCCAAAATGCGATCATGTGTTCCATCCCGAGTGCATCGACGCCTGGCTTGCGTCCCACGCTACCTGCCCCGTTTGCCGAGCCAGCCTTACCGAACCTGATGGTCATGACTCCGAACCTCCTATTCCTGCCGCCGTCAGTGCCGAATCAAACACCGATACCGATGAAATCTCCGTTACGATCCAAGTGGCGGAAGAAGCGGTCGACGACCGCAGCGATGCGATTAGGTCAAGCTCGATCTGGTCAAAGTACCCTCGATCACATTCAACAGGTCACTCGTTGGTCCGACCGGTTGAGAACATGGAACGGTTCACTCTTAACATACCGGATCAATTCAGACTGGAGATAATGACTCGAGCGATGAAATTGAACCGAACGACGAGCTTAAACTCGTTGGGTTTGCCTCGAGAGACGAGCTCGAGAAAAGGATACAGAGAGTCGTATAGGAGGCTGGGGTCTCTTGATCGGTCCGACCGGTGGATGTTTACAATGGCTCTGCCGTTTTTGGCTCGAGATTCGTCGACGAGAAAATCGAACCGAAGTTCGGGTGGCTCGGAAGGAACCAGTAAAGGGTTCAATTTGTTAGGGAGGTTGCCGTTCAACCGGTTCGGCAGTTCGAAGAGTAGTGAACCTGGGTTGGTTTGATATGGTAAGTTTGTTCTTCGATGGTTTGCGTATTTCAATGGTCTGTTTGTGAATAATACAATTATTTTGATTTTTTTAAAGTTAGTATTTTAATAACACTTGGGGATCCGGAGGACCTGGTGCTACGCAATTATTCGTTGCGAGTATTTAAATGACGTCATTTTAACGTGTATTTTATATAATTGTGATTGATTTTTTTGTCAAAATTATGTAATTATGACTCGCAATTGCTGCATATGATCTGAATGCACAATTTTATGCTTGGGCAATCGCGTACTTGAATCGAATTCATGTAGATATCATCCGAGTTTTCAAAAAGTTTGTTTGTCACTTTTAATTATTTTAACCATATATTTAAGTTTTCTTCAAAATTTTATAATCACTTATTCTAAATCACATATTTTACACTAATTTTTACCTTAAATATTATGAAAATTTTACTTTTAGACAAACAAACAAGAAGGAAAAAGTAAATTTTATTTTTTCTTGATTTCCAAAATTAATTAGAGACCAAGTCATTTTTTTGTCTTTCTAACCTCCAAGTTTCCTTTGACCAAATGGGTTTTGATTCATTAATTAGAAGGTGGCGTTCTTGTGTCATCAAAAGCAAGTGATCAAAAAGCTGGCTAAAGTTGGCTTTGATTGATTCTGTTGTGTTAAAGCAAGTGTGTTTTGGTGTCAGACTCAGACAGCACTGTACTTAGGTGAGACATTATGTTACGTTTTGGAAACTGCGAGCAACTGAACAGTACTTATAAGATATCGATGCTTTGTTTATCTATTGTTTTTAGTAGTAGTATTTGCTTGTGACTTTCCAAATATTTGCTGACCTACACTTACCCATAGCTTGCAGAATGTAGTCAATAATCTGATGGTTTGTGTTGAAATCTGGTAGATAGTTTGCCTAATTTTAAAGAGAATAATGAGCCGAGTGGAGTTGATACACAACTCACCTATCATTTTTAGACATTTTTTGATAAAAATCATTAGTGTTGATTGATTTAAAGATATAGATTTAATTAATTTTGAATTAAAATTGATGGTTGAATTAGTAAAATATATTAACGTTGAAAAATAATGTTCTTTGGTCTCAAAACACTCTATTTGTCCATGTAAAAACTTAATCCATTCTCACAACTCTTCTCATATTCATTTCTCATATTTTCTTGATTTATGTGTCCAATTTCATATAATTGCAGACGCTCCATGTACAATTCAATTGATTATTACAATAAAATGGCAATTGAAAGGACATCTTTATTGGAGTAATTTTGTGTTTTCATCTACTAAAATCAAAAGATCTCAAATCATGTATTCCACATGCACATGGCCACCACCATTATCACCCATCACACAAGATTAGGCTGTTCAACACAAATGTCCTTGTCCCTGTCCTGTGTCCTCTAGGCCTGGCACTTTGCGGGTTTTTAGTAAAAAAAGTTAAACCCGTACCCGACCCGCATAGTAAATTTCGGGTTCGGGTTTATAGATTTAAAAAAAAGTTAAACCCGTACCCGTACCCGACCCGCGTATTTTGAATAAATAAATATTATAAATAAATAAAAAATGGATTTAAAAATATTATAAATAAATAAAAAGTGAATAAAATCATAGAATAAGATTCATAAACTGTTATTTAGTCCTTCACTAACTTGAAAATAATAATTTGAGCAAAAAATAAACATGATGTGTATATCAAATAGTATTATGAATATATAAATATGTATTTATAAGCATAATGCGGGTTCGCGGGTTTGATTAAAAATTATATATTAAACCCGTACCTGAACCCGCAGTGTCCAAAACCCAATCCGAACTCGCGAAATTTTTCGGGTTTGCGGGTTGAGTGCGGATTTGCGGGTTCATGTGCCACCCCTAGTGTCCTCCAAACACCAGCCCTTTTACAAGAAAGATAACAAAGTACTAAACTGCTCAAATTGTGTCCATATAATTGCAAAGATCATATGCAGCCAAAAACCCTTTTAATTAATCACTTTCAAGTTTCAATCATACTCTTAATGTGTGTTCCCTTGCATTAAATATTCTAAATTTTAGTAGAAATACAAAATCAAACCCTTCAAAACATTGCATGTTCATTTTGGACTAGTATTAGTCCCATCACATCTACCAAGATGTAATAATCATCAAAGGTCCCCTTAGTTTGGGTAACCATCTCCATCCTCTCTTAATTCAATCACATCATTATTTTTATCTCATTTTTCCTTGAAGTTCCCACACAGCTCATACACCAGTGACACCTATTCAATGCCCACCACCAACCAGCTTTCATCTCTATCTTTTGGCTGGCTGCTCCACTCATCTCTCTTCTGCTACACACTTTAGTGTTTTTTTAGTGTTATTCACTACTCAACTTGCACATTACATTACTTATTTGACTCTCTCTGTCACACTACTTACTCTCATATTTGTATTTTTTTATACTAAATCTGTCTCTGTGTGTCCCTCTACTTTTTCTCCATCACTTGTTTCCTTAGCTTCAAGCTTTCTTGAGGTTTCTCAGATCTGTCTACTAGTGCAAGCTGTGCTGCAGCTTCTCTACAGCATTTTCACACCATGAATAAACAAGACTTGTTGAAGGTTCAGGTATACAGAATTTCACACCCCATCATCCAAGTTTCAATCTTTAATCCATTTTTGGATCTTTCACTGTGTTATACAAGATGGGTTTTCTCAAATTAGTCTCCTTTATGCTTTGTCTATGTTCAACCCATTTGGTGATTTTGTGTTAGGTTTCCTTTTTTAAGGTTTTGGAATAGATTGAGATGAGAATAAATATTGGAATCTGACTAGTTGCATCTCAATCTTTCTTTTTTGGACTCTGTAGTGGTTGCAATTTGAATCTTGTGATGTTATGTAAATGTCTATATTTTGACTCAGTAAGATGAAGCTATCATTTGTATTGTTATGATTTGGAAAGTGAGAGTCAGATATTATTAGTTTTATGTGACACTTTTTTACTAAATGATTAGAGAAAAATTGTTCATAGGAATGAGTTTATTTATTTGTTTTTGATGTCTGAGATTTCACTTGTGCAGACCTGTGTACTAAGAGTTAACATACACTGTGATGGATGCAAGCAGAAGGTGAAGAAAACATTGCAGAAAGTGGAAGGTTTGAGCTTGAAATAAATTGGGTTTCTTGCAGTATAAATGAATTATATTGTCATGTGGTCTTATCTCAGTTTGTGTATATTTTGATTTGTAGGAGTGTACTCTGTGGCGATTGATTCGGAACAAGGAAAAGTCACTGTGTCAGGAAATGCGGATCCTTCCGTGCTGCTGAAGAAGCTTACTAAATCAGGGAAGCATGCTGAATTATGGGGTGGAAATGGGCATAAGGGTTTGCCGAAAGACTTTCAGAATCAGTTTAATAGTCAGTTTATGAATATGATGCAAATGAGTGGTAAGGATGGTGGAAAACATAAGGGTGGTGGTGGTGGTGGTGACGTTGGTGGTGGGAAAGACCTGATGAAAGGTGGTAGTCTTCCACCGCAATTTAAAGGGTTCAAGGATATGAAAGCGCCATCCAAAGATCAGAAGTCTGTTAAATTTGACTTGCGTGATGATCATGGTGAGGATGATGAAGATGATTACAGTGATGAAGATTATAGTGATGAGGGTTATACAGACGATGAAGATTACAGTGATGATGAGGGTGAGGGGAGTGAGGATGAAATCGATCATAAGCATCCTTCACCGAAGATGATGCCTTTTATGAATGTTAAGGCTCATGGTCCAGATCAGGGTCATGGTCAAGCTATGAATGGTATGAACATGATGATGATGAATGATAAGATGAAGGGTAAAGGTGGAGGTGGAGGTGGGAACGTTGCGGACATGGAGGCTATGATGATGATGTTGAATGAAAAGAAGGGTGCAGCTAATGTCCATGGAGGAGGTGGTGGTGGTAAAGGGAAGAAAAATAAACAGGAAGACACTGAAGATGACATTGACGATGAATCTGATTTTGACATGCCTGTGATAAAGATGGGTGGAAAGGACGGAAAGAAAGGTGATACAAAAAACAAAGAAGGTAAGGGAAAGCACGGAGGTGGTGGGGTTATGAAGAGTATTGGAGGTTTATTCGGCGGAGGTCAGAAGAAGACTAAGGGTGGTGGCGAATTTGAGAAGAAAAGTAAGGGTGATCATGAACACCACCACGACCACGACCACAAGCACCACGGTGGAAATGGAGGGAAAACCAAAGGTGGTTCTGGTGGTGGGGGCGGAAATAATGGCAAGATGGGGAATGATCACGGGTTCATTAATAACGGACATGGAAAGGCAGATGGGGGTAAAATACATGGCTCCCACGGTGGGTTCCAGAACATTAATGTAAACCAAGGCGGCAAGGGTGGTGGTGGGGGACCGAAAATGGGGAACATGGGACCAATAAGTCACATGAACACGGGTCATCACGCAGGTCCAATGGGAGGAAACTTTCAAGCTGTGCAAGGCCTCCCAGCTCAAGGGGGGATGAATCCGGGGTATTATAATCCAGGAATGGGACAAGGGAATCCTTACAATCATCAGCAACAGCAGTACATGGCCATGATGATGAATCAACAGCAACAACAAGCAGGTATGCATGGAGGTGAGATGTATCATCCAATGATGTATGCAAGGCCTCACCCAGCTGTTAATTATGCTAATGGGTATGTGCCACCAATGCCTCCACCTTCGCACGCCAATCCGTACTCTCACATGTTCAGTGATGAGAATACTGAAGGGTGTAGTATCATGTAGTATATATACAAAGAAAAGAATGGTATGAAGTCATCCACTCTATAAGCAAGTGCTCTCAGAGTTACATGGGAATTTGTACGCCTTTTGTTAAAGAATGATGTAAGACATCACTTCTCCCATTAGAACAAGGATTTGAGTGTCCATGCCATTTCTCATGGTGTTTATATATAATTTATACTTCTTTATCCTGACTTCTGCATGGTTTTACCAATTGAAGGAAGCATCTGCAAACTCCTTGAATACATATTGCATTGCAATGTTACCCAAATCATCTATGTTCTCCGGATTCTGCTAGCCTGCATGAAAATTGACAAGATTAAGCTCAAAAATTGCTCAGCTTATGTCTTCAATCATTTGACAGAGTTCAGTGTCTTAGCCGCATCCCAACTCATCACCATGTATGCTGCACACATCAAGTAATGCCTGCAACACAATTATGCTAGGCAGCTCTCCAAGTCTCGTTCTTCTCTTACCCTACAAGGCAAGAGTCATGCCTCATTCTTGGTTTAAGATTATTAACTGAGGACATGGATTCCAAGAAAGCGAAGCCCTTTTCTACAAGGTCAACATGGCTGCAAGTATGAAGCAATGATAAAAATTTTACATCTGTAGGGAGTACATTATCTGATTCGAAGTGCATTATACAACAAACAAGACTGTGCTCTATAGTACATAATTAATATCAGCAGTCCCTGGATTCCGGATTTAAGAAATTTTAAGAAATTTTATTTGCACCGATGTTACACGTATAAAAGTAGCTCTGCTGCTGCTTCCATTCTGAAGAGTAGATTACTGCTGGTTAAAGGATGGCATGTGAATGACCTCCGTGGTAATTCCAACCATGGAGTCTGACTCTTGGAGTGACGCCAGGAGGGATTTCAAATGAGATGTTGACTGACATTTCCTCACCTGGAACCAGCGAAAAATAGTTGTCCGAGTAGTGAACAGGAAGAAGTCTTGTGTCCTCACCCTCTTCGTGCTCCTTTTTTGACTTGTGGACTGAGAAATGTAGGAAGAAGGCAACACCTGTATCTGGTCCGTTGATTTCTGAAACTTTTGGACCAACAGCTCCCTGGGAGAAGTGTTTGTATAATTTATGAAACAGCCCTGCATCTTTAGTGTTCTGATCCTTGTTTGGCACAGATATCTTCAGGTTTGCATCCATGTCATTGCTCGCATTTCTTCGAGTAAAATCATTTCTGAATGTTGGGCTTTGAAAGGAATTTTTTGAGGTATTTTTAATTAGCATTTGAATCTCATAGGAGGACCCTCGTATTAAAGCATTGGATGATATCCGAAGAGGCATTTTCTTCTTCTTGTAAGGTTCCAATAGTTTGTAGTCACCACCAGGAAGGTGCATCCAGTAAAAGTTTCTTGATATGATACTGTAATCTGACATATTGTAGAATTTTAAGAGAAGGAAGTAAGCTGCTCTGGGGTTCTTGGTCTTTGGATATATCATCTCAGCAATTGGGACCGTCTTTTTTGGAGGCACCGTTAACTTATCATGAACTTTGTAATATGGGCAGGCCCCTTCAAGATCCCATACTGAGACTTCTATAGCCACATCAGAAAGCTCATCTGAACTTGTATTGGCAACCTGCAGAAGGTGAATAGAGTTAATATACACTGTTAACTGAGAATTGAAGAAACTTTATATCAATCCCGATAAGCGCAAAGAGGCATGAAGCCTTCTAATACGAAATACATGTAAAAGGTACTATGGCTAGAAAGACAGCCCAAGTATTAGTGTCCTACAACAAGATGCAAAAATTAAATGAGGTCACAATTTTCAAAAATGTAATCATTAATAAGATTCTAGAGGCTGCCTTACAGTTTTGAAGCATTTTCTTGCTGAATGCAATAAAGCAGTTGAGAGAGTAGCATTTAATAAAAAACAAAAGACAGGAAAGGGAAAAGTTTCACTATTTTGCATCGAGATAAAACCTAAAAATAGCTTGGACACTCCTGTTCCTGCAGGACTATTATGCTTACCTCTATAAAATAAGTAGCTAGATTTAGTTGCACATGGATGGTTCTGCAGCTGACTTGCAGCCATAAAATCCTGCAGTCTGGTCATGAAGATGATCGTAGAACTGGCCTCGAAGACCAGTCCATGGATTCTGTGTCTTCCATATTAAAAATCCAGTATATCGTTTCCACATATGGGATGTGTAACCTTCTATTAGAGCTCTATACTGAACGTAGTTAACAAGCTGAGCCTGCAAAAAAGTTAAAAATTAGACACTACATTTTCAAAAATTTGGATAAATAATTTTAGATTAATTAACATAAATGTTTACTTTCAAGCAGAAGTCATCAAGATCTTTGGGTAGAGTGTAAAGTGCAATTTGATCATGAACATGGTCAGGTTTCGAGTAAGGAATGTACTTGTGATACTCCCATATGGGATTAGGCACCTCTTGAATATAGCCGAAGGTAGTTTTTTAAATAATGGGATATCCCATCCTCAACTGGCATAGTTGCCCTTATCGTAGCTGCTACAGGCATTCCAACATTACCAACTTCAGGATTGAATCCATATTTATAGTACTGCTCATCAAAGAAGTCTTCAGGATTTTGAATCTCATATGGACCGTCAGTAAAGTTCCCCTTTCCGTCTGCAAAGCCATCCCACATGGATCCTTGGATGTAAGCACGAGTTCCATCAAGATATGTGCTAGGATCTTTATCCGATGTTAATAAATATTCTCCTCTCTCTTCGGAATTCTTAAAATACGGATGTAGCTTCAAAAATTCTTTAATCGGAATTGATGTCATCAGGTGGTGTTTGTTCATTTCCTCCAACCCATAGAGCAAGGCTGGGATGATTCCTCAAAAGCTTGACTGTGTCTTTTGCACATAACAGAAAAAGCTTATGATCTTGCGGACCATCTACATTTGAAATTGGGTCACCTCGACCATCACAGTCCCCAGTTATCCAGAATTCTTGCCAAACCTACATCAATACCATTTCTATCCATCACCATATGAGTGAGAAACATAATATCTCTAGAACTTGCTATTGTGAAATCTCACACTGAAAAAATAGTTGAGGAAAATTTACAAAAGCTAGAGCACTAAAAGAAGAACAAGACAGCCATTTAATACTCACCAACAGACCATATATATCACAATAATGATAAAATTCTGGCCGCTCAGCCAAGCCACCACCCCAACAGCGGATCATGTTAAAGTTCATATATGCGTGGAACTTGATATCTGTTTCGTAACGCTTTTTTGATAGCCGTAATAATCCATCTGACAATATCCAGTTACCACCACGAATGAAAATTGGCTGCCCGTTGACCTTAAATAATCTGTGGTAGTCATGTCTAGTTAAAATTTAAAAATAGCAAACAGCTAAATGAAAACATATCCTCCCTCAAAAACAGTTCACCTGCCACCAGTTGTACTATCGATGTGACTTTCAATTTTTCGAAACCCGAATGGATGGTTCCAAAAGTCAGATTCTCCATGTCCCTGCACATTTACACTCATGCTAACATTGTACAAGGATTGTTCTCCCATGCCATTTGGCCACCATAATTTGGGCTTGTAGAAAAAAAGCTGCATGTTTGGGCACGAAATATAACTCTTGTCAATAGTTGTTTGTAAAGATTCCTCAAATGCGCATGAATGGCATAGCTAGATGAGTGCTACCTCTGATGGGAACTAGTCTTTAAATTTTGCATAAGATAACAAATCTAAGTTGAATTATGATAACTGAAAAGAAATCTAGATAGAACGGACCTCAGGGAATGTATATTGAATCGTAGCACCTGGAGCAACAGATATTTTTTGTGTCTGAAGATGTTCAACCAAGCAAATATTTCCCTCCAACTCAGTAGTCACTTGAATGTTCAGCGAGCACTCGGCAGCCCAATCGCTTCTGTTTTGTAATCCAATGGTGGAATGAAGGTATATTCTTGTGTAATTATCAAAGAACGTAGATACCAGGTGTGGATCTATGATCTTCACAGGCTGTGGCAGAAATTAGTACATGAATCTAGGCCCATGAAGTAGAAACTCAGAAAATTACCAATTTTGTTGAACCTTGAGACGGAATTAAGAAACTTGTTTATGTTCAAGTCAAACTTTTTGCGTGAAAAGGGAGTCAACCAAATATTTATATAATGCAATACCACTTTAGATGACGTATAAATTTACTGAGGAACATATATGATTTCCAGGGATAAAATGTGAAAGATGTCAACTCAAGCAAATAAGTTCTCATTATCAGACACAGGACAACAAAAATAGAGAAAATGGCTTGCATAATGCAGAATACTGGTTGACAATTAAGGAGCGCAAGAGTGAGGGAAAAGGAGCTTACTCCTGTGACATATACTGACACTTCATCCCAAATGCCAGTATTCCGATCCCTGCAGAAGTACACAGGACATCAATAACATATATTATAGGAATAGTACGGAAAGACAATACGTGGTAACAATTGGCCACCTTATTGGAGCAATCCAATCCCAACCTTCAACATATTGTGCAGCAACGTCCTTCCCAATCTAGCAAGGCATATGAATATCAAATGAAGGAAAATGGAACACCTTAAATTCTCAGCTAACTCTTATAAGTGATGAGAATGTGTTAAGCAATTTTCTGTCAAATGATGAGTTGCACAAAAACTAAAAATGAGAGAAAGTAACACTATTTATTTCACTACTGACAAAATAAACACCAGTCATATAAACTACTATGCGAATGAATAATGATTGATGACTTGCTATATTGTACATTATTTTTAAATTAGTTAAGGGTAAATTTTTAGTAAAACAGCACTTTTCAATTGAGTTCCATGATGTTTACTTGATGAGAAATTTCTGTAGTCCCCGTAACCGCACCTGGAAGTGACAGAGATCAGGGCTAATTATACATATTAAACGGAATGTAGTGCATACCTCATGATCACCACCTTGGCCTCCCTGTGGGGGAATTGTGCCAGGATTATCAGGAGGATGAACTAGCACGGCCAGCAGATTTTGCCCATCAATTAGAATATCAGTTACATCGAGAGAGTGCCTTCTAAACATTCCTTTAGGGAGGACCTTCTTGTGTCCATTTAAGAAAAGTTCAGCCGAGTAATTAATGGCCCTAAAATTCAGACCCAAGTTCTGGTTCCCAGACTGCACATGAGTATGTTTAGTTGCATGCCGAGACAATATTAGGTAAATCGAACAGAAATAATGTATAGTCAACACGTTTAACCGTAAATACCTAATACATATTATCAGATATATGACATACCAAATTGCAGTGGAAGGTGGTGAAGAACCAAAATGTATAGTACTCCCTGCCAGAATCGGCAATGTCTATAATGGCTTCATTTTGCAATCCATAAAAGGGATCCGGCACAAGTTTGTTCTTAAGTAGCGTCCCCAAAACACTGTCACAAACATCACATTTCAGAAAATAAGTATAATTACCTTCACTCCAGTTAACACATGACTATACTACACAATCTCAAGCACCTAAAATTAATCACATAATTAGCCATTCCTTAAATACTCAGCTTCCCAAAAATGGACAATTCCTAAATGAATCCAATCAGTAGCATTAAATTCAACAAAGCTTACGTTCCGGGGACGGCAGCGTGCATCCAAGGGGCAACAGGAGGATCGGTCGTCGGCGGATGAGTAGTGGTCAACTGTACTCCGTTAAGCTCTACTTCCGTGGATCTCGCGGCGAGCCAATTGGAATGAAGCGTCGTTTTGCCAATCTCCGCCGAGATCGTCGTCATCGTCGTCGATTTATGCGTTGACGAAATTCTAGGGATTCACCGACACTTAGCGGTGGTTGTGGATATGAAGAAGACGAGTTAAAGAGAGTGATGAGTAGAGAGGTAATGACTCGATTGCCACGTGGTGGGGTTCGCAGTTCATCCATCATCAAATTTGGTGTATTTACTTAAAGCTTAAATTCGTTTTTATTTTATTTTTGTCTCAATATACTTTTAGGTTAAGAGTATTTTGAGAATTTAAGAAGGTCTTATCTCTCTCTCAAACCCTCTTTCTCCAACCCCTCTCCACCGTCTCAGTCACCACCGGCTCTTTCCGCTTGATGCGGATGTCTGGAGTTTGGCGTGTTCTCTGGAGACGTCTGTGTGAGGTGGACGGCTTCTTCTGGGGTTTGTTTCTCCGGTTACGATGACGGCCGGTTCACTATCCGTATCTTCCACCGCCGTCTTCGTCACCGGTGTCTCCTTCCTCCACAGCTCAACTGTGTTCCGTTTGCTCGTTACTTTTATTGGCGTTCTCCTGTCGGCGGTATTTCCGAGGTGGTGGTGTGCCTGCCCCTGCTGCGTTTGAGTTCTGTTCGGTTGATGTGGTCGGTTGGGTTGATTCCGGCTGTGTCGGCTGGCCAGTCATTGCGTGCTTCATCTCTGTCTCATTTGGTTGCTGGTCTGGCGCCCCTGCTGGTGGCTTTTCTGGGATAGTAGCTGGCATGGTCGACGGCTGTGTCAGTGGCTGCTGTTGTCATCCATCCTCTGCTGTCCTCTGTGACGTGTTGTTGTGCTTTGGCGTGGTGTCCGTTCCTTGCCACGTTTCCGTTTTGGACCTTCAAGGGCTGCTGTTGTTGTGGTTGTCTGCGAAAGTTTCCAGTTCTCGCCGCGTCTTCATCTCTCGGCGTGGTGTCTCTTGGTTGGCCTTTGGCGGTGCGGGCGGCTGTCGGTTGCTGTTGCTTTGTCGGCGGATCCTTCGGCTGTTGCATGCGTCGCCAGGTGTCGCTCTCCGCTTTCTTGTTGACACGTGCCGCTGCGTTTGACACATCGCTTTGGATGCCACGTGCTGCTATAAATCTCTTGTTCAATTGCTGGCTCCTCAGCTTATATGGACACGTGTCCTGCATATGTTATGATCTTCTGTTCACGTACATGGGCCAACATTTGCTGCATCTCAACATAGTTTGGCTCCTCAGCTTAGTCCGCGTTTGATTTTCCCCTCCGAGGATATCCTTTTAGAAGTTCATCGTATTTATCATACATTATCACTGCACTCTCGGATGTCAGTCATCTCGGACGTACTTAAGTTTTTTAGTTAGTCTCATATTCTCTGGTACCGAGGCAAAGTACTCGGTTTAGTCATTATTTTTTAATTTCTTAGCTATCTAGACTAGACTGAGTCAGACTAGCTTTCAGCTAGCCTTTTAAGTCCTCGATTTGTACCACTTGGCCTTGGGCCTTTTAATCAAAAAAAAAAAGAGTATTTTGAGAATTTTCAAATTATCAAAAGAATTCATAAATGCATAGGAGTTGCATGAGTAGCCGAGGAGGGATTACGGTCAGCCATTAGATTTCTGATATCAGGATTCGATAGCTCAAGTCCTCCTTAATGTATATTTGCATCAGTATGAGGTTTGTCAAATCCTAACAACATGAATACCTGTAACTACTAGACCCTTTTCTGCACTACCTTCTTACTGTTATAACGTCAACGAGGTGCATAGCAGTTGATCAACACAGGGTCGTCCAAAGATTCCTAAAATATATCGACTTTCTGAATGCTTCACTAGCCAGTAGCCATCAGTGAATATGTTTGACCCCATTTGAATTTTCCTTTTGTACCATGAGAGCATGGTGCATTTGCTATTGTTGTTCTTTCTCTGTCTTCATTTGACTGGCTGGGACATAGTCTTTGCATTTCTTTTTTCGTACTCCACCCGCAATTTTTCCAAACGTCTTGACATCTGATTAGAAATGGATATTGTTTACTTGGACAATGAAAACTTATTCGATAAATACCACGGGATCAACATTTTCTTTGATCTTATAGAACATTACGTGTGTTATGTACACCTATAAGTTACGAGAGACTTGACCTATTAAATAACGAAACCGAAAATAGCAAAAGCATTGAAGAGAAATTGATAGAACCTTGAAGAAGTACGCTAGAGGTAACAATGTATCTGGGTTTAATGCATCTTCTGGGAAGTTTCTCAAAGCATGCAGGAGTTTCTCGGAGGGACAGTTACCTAGCAACAAGGTCATTCAAAGTTAAAAGAAAGCTCACTAGGTTCTGAAGGAAAGATTGAGATTCCAAGTACCAACCAGTTCATCATGTCGGCTCTTCAATAGTGCCAAACCTACTTTGAAAACGATCTTCACACCCTGGCGGAAGAACAACATCAGTCGACCAAGCATTGAAATCAATCATTACACTGGCTAATTAAATGTTTTAATCCACGGACCTGGTTCAAGAAGATGTCCCAAATCCGAAGAGTTAAATGGAAAGGAAAAGAGTAGGAGAACACTATTATGAGCCACTGACTGCAGTACGTGGTGGGGACTATCATTTCTTGGTAAAATGCTCTCCAAGCTTCGGCATGTATTCCTTAACCAAACTTTCAAACTGAAAGAGGTACTGTTGCACTAAAGGTAATCCCACCTGCATAAAGAGACAATTATAAGAAAAAGGGCAGTAGTATTGGCATGAAAAGGTTGGACAATAAGTAAAACCAAGCTTGTACATGGGGAGATATGAATATGAAATAATGCTTCTCAAAAATGTTATCTAAACAAGATTTTCATTCATGAAATTTCATTCAATGAGTTGTCAAATTTTTAATAAATTTAAGGGTTTAGGGATACTTCCCTTCGGATAAAACAGAACGGAATATGGTCTATACAATGTCAAGATAATTCACTAATACTTGTTTGCCCGTAAATTTATTTATAATGATGAAAAGAAAGATGCCTGATATAACCCTTCCATGGACGCATGAACAGCACCCTTCAACAATGCAACCAATAACCAAAATGCATCCTCTTCACTCATGTAGAGAAGCAGCAAACCAGCCAGAAAGCCCATTCCCTGCATTAGACCTACAAAGAGTTAAAAGTGAAAAAGAAACAATGTGAGCAAACAACTAGCCACACGCTGTTTGATACGAGCATGAATGGAAGTATAAGTGGATATTGCTAATTTAGAGGACTTTATTTTAATTATCCGTATTTTAAATATGTGTTTAGAAATATAGGTTCTTGTGAGGCTTACCAGTTATTAGAATGTAAAGGAATCAGCGAATGAAACCCTAAACTCTATCATCCCAACTTCTCTGCCTCTTCCCCAAATCATCTTGTTCTCATCCCCTTCGTCTTCTGATTTCTCATCCCCATTCACCGATCCCTTGTTTGTCCGATACGAACTATCACGTTTGTATCATTGGTGCTTTCAAGATTCGAACTCCCCTCTTCAATCGATTCACTATCAATTGATCATATGGAAGTCACTCAAAACCTACATGAAATGTTTGCCAAAAATGAAATGATGATGAAAGATATTCTGGTCTCATTGGAAGCACTGAAAGAATCTGCAAAACGATTGGAGAGCAAATGGTCTCCCTACCTAGCTACATCAACTGTCAATATCGTCACAGAACCATCAAACTCATTAATACTGCCTTTGGAGGTTAAGGCTCCAACAGTGGGGAAAGTGGAAGACGCGTCTCCTCCGATTGAAGAACAAACGCTGAGTTTATATTGTTCATCATATGATGCCTCTGTTCATTCTCAAACTCAGAAATCTCAAGAAGAGGACATCACCAAGGAGCCTTCGGTTACTGCTCAGTTGCAGTCCCTGGAGGTAGAGGAACTACCAGTGTTGAAACATGAAGATGTCACTCTTTCGGTTGAAGATCAAAAACTCCCGGATTTAGTTTGTTCACCATGTGTTGATCAACATATGGAGTCTCAAAATCAAAAATCTCAAACAGAGGTATTTTCTCATCATTCACCAGTAATAGCCTTACAAGATGAAAATGAGTATGCTATTGATAAAGAATGTGTGAGCTCAGGGCTTGTGGTTTCACTTTATGTTTCAAAGAGTGCTTTCTATTTATGCACTTTATGTGTTCGTCAAAATGCTTATGAGATATTTTGGTATACTATTATTCCATTTTTATTAGATACTCATGACATCCGGTGGGAAGTAAGGTGTTATTCATTTTTACTTATTTGGTTTCATAAGCCACCTCTGGTTCCTCCCGATGCATTTTTCAAGGCTCATACAGTGCTGGAATTTGATATCATGACATTGGTTGCACACTCTGGTATTTTACATGGCACTGAATATTGGAATGTAGCATCTTCTTCAATCTCAAAAAAAGAAGTGTCAAATAAATTACTTGATGCTCCTGACGCTATTAACAATGTTATCACATTTCGTTGGTGTGCCTCATTAATGGAGCTTACAATTCTTAAATGTTTGTCTGCTGCTGAATTCGGTTTTAGTGATATACTTATGCTTCGAATACAAGTTCAAAAACTTATAGTTCAGAGACTAGATGGATGGTCTCATGAGGATTTGTTATTGAGTTTGGGGCACCTTGAATATCAAATGGACATGCTGCACTTCTGGAATGTGAATGGGTTTTGTGCATTGCGATGCTTTGATTCATTGGAGGTTAGACGGGATCCATGGCCAGCTAATGGAATCTTTGTTGTATGGAACATGAAAATTAGAACTATCAAATTTGCATGTATGGGTTGGTTTTGGATAATACCAAAACGTGATACTCTTGAGTTCTTATGTTGTCAAAAGAGAAATCTGAGGAATGGGTTGATAAAAGCTTTGGTAATTCAGCGTCTTCGGGGATATCATACCATACTCCGAAGAGTGAATATCATTTATTTTCTATTACCTTGGTCTGGCAAACCTTCACGTCCTCCTGACATCTATGAGTGTTTCATTTTGTGCCGACATATCTTCTCAGTGATGGCTTACAATAGTATATTGCTCTCATCAAAATTTTCTACAGCATGGAAAATTGGTGACTTTATCCTCTTTCAGTATGTTGGTTTTAGTTTGTCTGGGTCAAAAATATGTAGAGTTGAGCTTCACATGTCTCAGGATGTTCTTCAAAGATTATATCCACGCGGTGTTTTTGAGTCAAACTTGGAAGAGAATTTGAAGTTTATGGGTGATGCAACATTTTCTACTCCTGCAGACACTTATTCATATTCAGAGTTATCGGATCATCTTATCATCGAACCATGTTTAGTATGCTGCAGTTTATGTCTCCCTACAAAGTCAACAGGAGTTGAACTTCTCAAACTAAAAATGGATGCAAAGGTGACACTGCATTTCTCATGTATTTATACTGTTGTGGAGTTGCTAGTTTGTTTTTTAGAAATGGATTCTAGCGTTTCAGTGTCTGGACTTTCATTGGGAATCAACTCTACATCATGGGTACTCATGAAGCTTTTCTCATCGAAGATTATTAGGTCGTATTTGCATGTTACGGAATCAGAAAGTCCATTTAATCTTGTGACACACTGGCTCCTTAAAAGTGAAAACTGTCACTATTATTCTACACCGATATCTGCAAGTCATGATATCACAAGTATAATCTGGATGATATTTTGCATATGGAAATCTCAAAGAGGAATTTATGATTGCATAAAATTCTGGTTTTTTGGTTACCATGACATAAGTGCTTTGACCACCATTCGCAAAGTATTCCAAGATGGTCATCACTTAAATCTAGCTCTTCATTCAAAAACATGCAGGGAATATTTTGGTGTGATCATACTAAAGGGATATACACAGTGTGCATCATATGATATCGTCACCAGGTCCTTGGTGGAAGTTGAAAACAATCATTACAGTGTGTTAGTATTAATTGTTTGGGTGAACATGGTAAAAAGGACCTTAATAAGCATTGATTTACTCTCAGCATCATATGCGATCTGACGTTACATCAGAATCTTATGGTGCAAAAGAAACATGCAGTAAGATGACTCTAATGATGTGGAAAAATATGAAGTTAATATTTGGAGTCCGAGCACAAGTTACAGAGGTTGGAAAGGTTAATGCTCTTGAAACAAGGTTACTAGGTCAATGTGGCCTTCTTGAAGTCTTTACAACTCACTTCAATGTCAGGCTGAAAAAGATGGATTATATTAACAACTCCATCTTAAAGTTGGTCACATGGATCAGGAGAGTAACTATTAAATTCTATGAAGTTGGGTTCGAGATTTTTTCATCTCCAAGACCCTCGAATAGTCGTGACCTTGAGGACAAGGTCTATTTTAAGGTGGGAGGAATTGATACGAGCATGAATGGAAGTATAAGTGGATATTGCTAATTTAGAGGACTTTATTTTAATTATCCGTATTTTAAATATGTGTTTAGAAATATAGGTTCTTGTGAGGCTTATTATAAAAGCCAGTTATTAGAATGTAAAGGTATCAATGAATGAAACCCTAAACTCTATCATCCAACTTCTCTGCCTCTTCCCCAAATCATCTTGTTCTCATCCCCTTCGTCTTCTGATTTCTCATCCCCATTCACCGATCCCTTGTTTGTCCGATACGAACTATCACGTTTGTATCACTGTTACCTGAACATATCCAACATCCCGGTCATACACAGAGTATGCTTTTAAGACATTGTAGAGGGATCTTTGACCAGGTCCATGCCTTTGCTGGAAGAAAACATGAGAAGGAAACGTGCGAGAAATATCACCAATAATATCCATCTCTGAAGCTGATGATTCATAAATCACTAGTTGCTGCAACAAAGAATCAGCCTAGTTAGTATCCAATTTAAATTACCCAGCCACATTCTGACAACATTAATCATTGTGCCCAATGGTTTATTTGTCTGATATCCTAAAGGAACTTTGTTAAAACTTAATCAAGAACTTGATATGTTTGTAAAGTTGGTGACCTATGGATTGTCTCAGTCATTAGATCATTGGGCTATAAAAACGAAGCAAGCTCATTTTAATTAGGGACAATTGCAGTAAACCATCATTATAATGTCTCAGTTTGCAGAAAACCATCATTACAACGAAAAATTACGAAACGGGTATATTATAATTTTGCCGTTAACAAAAAACCACCGGACCTACTGTTCCGTTACTTGAACCGTTAAAAGCGTGTGGGCTTATTAATTTAATAATATTTATTAAATATTTTCATTCATACAGAAGAAACCATATCGCTTCTTATCAATCTGTATAGCCCTCAGTCTCGCATCAAATCTGTTATAATTAAAGCTTCTATCTCCACTCTTCGCAACCGGTGAACTATTTTATTGATCCAGCGATACCAAAGCCTCCTTCCCTTGTGTAATAATCTGCGTAGTACCTCTCAACACAGTCGTCTTCAATTCGTCAAAAGTGGAAACTCCAGCTTTTGGCAGCTCCTTCACGGCTCTATTAGCAACTTCACGAAACACAGCCGTTTCAGCCTTCAATCCGGTGCTGAATTCCTGTAGATCGCGTTTGTACGTATTAATAACAGACTCAGATTTGCCGGCGACCTAAATCGGATCTCGCTCTTCTCCGCTCGGGATATCAACCATCAACAATCAAAATCAAATCTGTCGGCGACCTAAACCGGAACCATCAACAATCAAAATCAAATCTGCCGGCGACCTAAATCGGAACCATCAACAATCGAAATTCTTGGTTAAATTCTTCAGCCCACACTCAATCGGATCTGCCATCGAACACAAATCGAACACTAAATCGAACAAGGACTCTCACAACCCATTGAGGAACAACAATTCGCACCACAAGAGAGACGCAAAGAAAACCCTAAATCGACCTAACAGGGGCGCTGTTGCAAAGGGGGTCGAGGAGATGAAATTAATTTTGTTTTTGTTTGATTAAATGGGTTGAGGCAATTTTAGAAATGCAATAAACCCACGCATCTACAGCGCGTGTATGACAATTTCTAACGGAACAGTGTATTTGGTGGTTTTTGGTTAACGGCAGAATTATAATATACCCGTTTCGTAATTTTTCGTTATAATGGTGGTTTTCTGCAAACTGGGACATTATAATGGTGGTTTACTGCAATTGTTCATAATAAATATTATTAAATTAATAAGCCCACACGCTTTTAACGGTTCAAGTAACGGAACAGTAGGTCTGGTGGTTTTTTGTTAACGGCAGAATTATAATATACCCGTTTCGTAATTTTTCGTTATAATGGTGATTTTCTGCAAACTGGGACATTATAATGGTGGTTTACTGCAATTGTCCCTTTTAATTATCTCAGCATCAGTAACAAACACAAATTCATATACCCCTTTATCTAGTCTCATTCAACGTCTTATGTCGCATTTTCAAACAGTCAGCAATTTTTTGGTTTTGAATCCATTGATGTCACTTTCTACAAGGTCTTGCTCTATTCTGATCGTACCTATTTACATGCTTTCAAGACCCTGGATCTGGTTCCTGTATAATACACCTTCTGACCCATGGGGAGTAAATTGAATCTAGCTCAAGCGGACAGATTCTAAAACTAAATTAATCTATGAAGTTATCAGCAACACTTCATACTAATGCACATAAAAGGGAACTGCCAGCGAGGGAAACAAGAAGAAAGAGAATACCTCGTACACCCCAGGATTCATCAGCAAAAGGTCTCGACTTCAAGAGATTAACTGCCAAACCAAACCCCTCAGACAATCAGGGATTCCCTTCCTAATAAGTCTCTTAACAACATGTGGCTTCCTTCTAACATAATGCTTCCAGTCCATGCCGCCAACGACAATCATTTTTCTCCATTTTCTTATTCTTCGCTTCTCCCTGGACATGATTAGATATTGATCAGTAAACTCATAATAATAAGTCTTACTTAATAGCTGAACAAAACATTTCGCCTGCACCCTTTCATCGATGCTTCTGATGTAATTCAAATGGTAGCTGAAAGAGAATTATTCTGCGTAAACTCATGAGTTTTAAAGATTCAAAAACTAATTTAAATATCGCAGCAACTTGACAAATATCGCTATCGGTAAAGAAGGTAAAGAAGCTTTACTAAAGCACAGGTTTTTGACTCACATCCCAAGTTTTAAGAGACATGAATACTGAGTTTCATGCCAGAAATGACATCTAAAGCGAGTAAAGTATCTCAATTACCATACTTTCAAGTTTCAACTATAATCCAATAGGACTAATGACGCCAAATGGATGTGATTATTGGTATATTCTTTTATAAGAGTATTAACTGAATTCACAAATTACCGAAGAGGCGTTTTTTCAGCAGGGACTTAAATTATTAGTTAACTGTCAATCCTAACCTGCTTTTAGAAGACTCCTCAGGGATACCATTTCGCTCCTCCAAGGCTCCAATAATTCAAATCCATCCACCAGTCGCCAGGATGAAACTCCAACCTCATTTCCATCTGAATTGCTCCTATCCATTCCACCTCACAACAGTCGAACACTATCTCTCACTTATTCCATTAATCAGCCATCACAATAATCCTTCCGTCCATTCAAACACTTGAGCATCCTCTCCAGCAGTCCCAGATATCAACTACTAACACTGCTACAATCATATTCACAACAAAAATTAATATATAATTAAAATGCAGAAATTGGTAACCAAAAACTTCAAATAAAAAGTGAACAAGCCCTAAAAAATGATAACGTTAGAAGTTACCGTAGCTAAACCAACACCGACCACTGCGTTGCCGGTACAAAAAGTCGCGGCAGCAGAAAGTGTATGATGATCGATCGACAATTGATTGAACGCGAAGAAAACCCTGAAATTAAAAATAATAAATTAATTAATTCATCGCTGGCTTTGGTTTGGGATTTGCGCTGGCGGACTATCCAATCCGATTAATTCCCGACCCGAAAAGCTTAGACCCGAACAGTTCAGAAATGCGACCATTCCCCATTCACGTACAAAACGGCGTCGTTTAAATTTTCATCTTCTCTACTCAAGAGATTTTAGGGCTTGTTTGGATTCGCAATCGGTGTCGTTCTGCTGTTTCTGATCGAGGTTTAATTTTTCGGAATCAATTGGATTCTGAATATGGCGTCCGATTCGCATACAGGAGCTCCTTTCTACGGCGCCGGTCCGTACAGATCGAGGTACGATGAAAGTGGTTTGAAATTTTTTCAAAAATTGATTTTTCTCTCTTCAATTTCGTAGAAATTGAGGGTTTTGTGTTTGTAGAGAGGGTCTGAGCTCGAGATCGGGTGTTGGATCGGATGAGATTCAGTTACGGATTGATCCGATGCATGGCGAATTGGATGATGAGATTACTGGTCTTCACAAACAGATTAGAATGCTTAAAGGAGTAATTGTTTTAAAATCTCATTTTTCAACATTGCACCTGAATGAAGAAAATGAAGTTGGATAATATTTGTGCAGGTTGCGCAAGAGATTGGGACCGAAGCCAAGTTTCAGAATGAATTTCTTAACCAACTGGTAATGCTTAAATAATTTAAAGGTTTCTTGGCGGTTTGGATGTATTATATGTGATGTAGTGTTAATCTTTTGATTAGTAATTGTGTTGTTGGATCTGAGTTCTGAATGTTGTTGAATGACATTTTTGGCTGTTCAAGTTTTAATAGTTGTGTATAACGCATGAGGCTTTGATCCCCTTTTGTTGATCTCGTTATTGTGCCTCTTCTTGGTTCCACGATGATAAAATTAAGAGCTGGAACGAGAATAATTAGCTCGATTATTCAATTTACTTGAACTTTTAGCTGGCTGTTGTTAGTAAATATCATGGTGCAATTTAGAAGCATATAGAACCTTAAATAACACCAATTGTCCTCTCTTTTCTTTTTTGCTAGCAATCGACATTGATTAAAGCTCAGGCGGGTGTGAAGAACAACATGAGGAGATTGAACAGGAGCATTAATCAGCATGGCACAAATCACGTAGTTCATGTTATCGCATTTGCTCTGCTCTTGTTTGCAATAGTTTACCTCTTATCCAAAATCTCACGGCGGTGATGATTTTTACTTTTTTGTGTGCCAGAAAAAAAACAATAAATGTTGTATACCGATGATAAATATAAAGCACTTGTATGATATGAAGTTGCACTTTTTAAAAGAAGATTTTAAATTTGGGGTTTTCAGGGCGCACATTATAGAGTTAAATGCATCTGTAACTGTATTCCATGCTCTAAAACCAATACTGCCACCAGTGGCAAACAAAAGGTTAATATGCACTAAGGTTAATTTCAAGAAACGAATAACTTAATCTCAATCGTTGATTTGATTAATTTGATAATTGAGATTAAAGTTGATTTATAATTAAATATGGCAATTGGATTTGCAAAAAACACGAGCGGTTGAGATTGACGGTAATCAATTTCAACCGTTAGATAAATAAAAATCAACGGTTCAAATGATGTCCTTCCGTGTCACAAAAACTTGAGTGTCCTTTTCGAACTTAATCCCTACCCAATATAACGACTTGGGTCCATAACTTGTTAGCTGGGAAGATTGAATCTGATTTCTTTACTAGTGCTGAAAAACCAAGATGTAAAGATTTAACCAATGCAGCTCCAATTAACCACGCAACCGATATTCAAGTAAAAAATCAAGTTGGGGTCTAGTGATGGTGGCAAGTCATCCGGCAAGATGATTTTATGTTACAGAAACAATGCTTAGCAAAGACATAGGTACCGCCTAACAGAAACTGGACTTAAAAAGTAAATGACAGATGATTAAAAACAGTTGTAATTCAAAACTGAGAGCTTAATAAGATAAGATAGTGCATCATCATTAAAATAAAGTCTTAAGGAATCAGAATATCATCTTTTAAACAAACGAAATAAAGACACCAGCTTAATAAGCAGTCATTATCATATCTCTAAGTTACTGCTTGATCTCAGCTTTCTTCTTCTGCCAGAGTCTGTCCAGGCCACTGTCAGCATCGCCCTGAAAAATTACCACACACTATTTATCAGCACCAAACTAAGCATTACACAAGACTGGTAAGAAATCGAATTGCTGATGGAAAACTCTAATCACTGTCAGATGGAATAAAATCTCTAAATATACCTGCGCGCGGACATAACCGCAAAGAGCAAAAGTGGTGAATTGTCCATTGTACAGACCATTCTCATCTAAATGTCCAATGTTGATTTGAACAGACGCATGGTCTTTAGACGTGATGAGCCTGTTAGTGGCAGAGCTGCAATTGAACAACCGCAACTATCAAATTCCAAATCACAGGGAGTGTTATACACAACAAAATTCATAAATTCCAAAATTAAACATAATAAAGCATATAAATAGTTACACAAAAAACATGTTTATACCATTTTCTGGGAATGTAGAGATCGACATTCTGTCCTTCTTCGTTCTGCATACTGAATCAACTGTAGCAAAAATTGAATACAATCAAATCAATGAATAATGGAATGAGAGTCGGCAACAACAAAAAGTATCTTAATTGAAAGCTTAAAAATTGTAAATTTCATAGACTGGAGAACAATCGATGAATAGAATCGAAGATGTTAACAATATCAGAACGAGTAAGAGTAAGGTGAAAAGGCGCGGTGTTACCTGAGAGAAGACAATCGACGGAGATGAATGGATTGGGAGCGGCTCTAACTGCTCGCTTACATCCGAAACCCTAGATAGAGTTGCCAGCTGCTGTTTGGGCCGAAATTTGCTTATTGGGCCTTTGTGACGAGCTCATACTTTATCTTCGTCTACAGGCCCATTTTGACACGTTTCTTTAATGTCATTATAAGTTGTAGGTGAAAATTTAAATATTTGTGTGAGACGGACTATCTAAATTCTAAATATCAATAATTGATTTCATTTACTTGATTCTTGAAATTAAAGTTGAATTTTATTTAAAATGAACGATTTGACTTTGCAAAATAAACGGACATGAAAACCGGTTGAAATGATGTCCTTCGATCCTACCAAAATATATGTTCCTTCCCTTGTAATTTGACATCTTTAACATTTTAAATAAAACAAAAAGACGACAAAATACAGTTGACCCTGAACATGAGGAGAACAACAGAATCAGATTCTGCTGTAACACGGCTGAGAACAGCTGGCATTACACTCACAGTATTCTTTATGAGTATTTGCCTTGTTTCTGAATTTCTGCAAAGTTGGAAGTTCCAAAACATTAACCAAGGTCAAAATCGTCAATTGCCGAAAAGTTATCCCTCTATTTATTCAAGTTCAAGCCTTAATTGCTATTCTCTGCTTTCAGACCTCTAAGCAATGGCAAACCTGAAACTTTTGATATTGATTTTCTGCTTCTGCATCACTTTTAGTAGTTTCCAGATGGTTGATGCCGATGGAAAGTATCAAAAGGGATGGATGATGAACCCGTCAACAACAAGCTGCAACGGGACGATTGGGGAGTGCTTTGGCGGAGAAGAAATGGAAATGGAGATGGAGATGGATTCTGAGGTCAGCCGTCGTATATTGGCTACGTCACAATATATCAGCTATGGCGCGTTGCAGAGAAACAGAGTGCCTTGTTCTCAGCGTGGAGCTTCGTATTACAATTGCCAGAATGGAGCCCAAGCTAACCCTTACAGCAGAGGATGCTCAGCAATCACTCGATGCAGGAGGTGACTGAACTTGAAGTCTCGTTTCTTGTTGTAATAAATTTTGTGGGCACAAAGTTGATCTGATTGAATTTTCTGCCTCATGCCCTCATTCATGTTGATACCTGCAAGATATAACCCAGTAAAAAACCCAGATATTATGAACTAATACTAGAACAGCCATGGTAATCACCCAGATATAATAAAATGTACAGAGCTAAACGACAAGATTAATAAAGTAAGTAAATAAAATCTTATTCCTAGGATCAGTAAACTCTGGTTTTCGAGGTAAAAATAATTTCTTAGGAAATAAACTATCGGTTATTGGGATTAGTTGAACCAACTGTATAAAAAATGTGTAACAAATAACTTTTCATTGTTCAATGATAAGAATTAGTAATGAAATGAACTAAAGCACTTTTAGGTATTTTGGATGTTAGTGCTCTTCATATTTGGATGTGTTCAGTAAAATGGTGAATACTATATGAACTACTGCAGCTGTCCTGTAGCATTAGTTGTCTAGGTAGGTGAAGTCTTCTTCTTTTGTTTGTCTTATGTTGAACAAAGCAACAACTGGAGTTGATTCAATAGTTTAAATGATCCTCTAACCACTTCAAGCTCTTGATGAGGGCTCCTACTCAAAATGACGTGACTGTGAGGTAAAACTTTAAAGGTCTACGTCCAACGCAGTCCAAATGGGACTTGGACGTGTTGGTGCTATATTTCAAAGAAGCCGTAGGCATTCACAAAAATATGGACAATAACTAAAACATTGTATGCTTACCGAAAAAAAAAGACCAAGTTGAGGCACTTAACTGGTTACCTGGCTTCAGAGTTCAGAGGATACTTCGCAAGCAGTCACAGAACTCAACCGAAATTGCAAGGTAGAAATCATCACTTTGTTCCCCGCCTGTGAACAAAATCTTTCTCAATGACACTAGTGTCTACCATAAAGGCATAAACTGGCTCGAGTGGCAGCCAATTGAATATAATTCTTCATCCATGATCATTGAGTGCCTACAAGGCTACAACAGTAAGAATAAACATAAAATTTTGAAATACTTAAAACTGGAACTGTAAACATGCATACTGATATAAATCTTGACTTACTGAAGGAATACTGAAGACTTTTTTCGTTCATGGAAGCATAGAGCAGCAATCTGCAATTTGAAGAACATGTTGAAGTCAGATTTCACATCACCAGAAATGGATTGACCATGCTGAGCAACTGGACCATAGATGCTTCAACTTTGAGGAGCTGTTCATGTGAAGCAGCTGTGAACTTGGTGAACTTGACTATTTACCAAAACTCACCACAAGAGCAGCATCCTTGGCTAAAATGGTGAAACCTATTTATATCCCGAATGATAATTACTCGGCCAGTGATAGTGGACGCAACCTTCATGAAAGAGTGGCAGTCCCCACATATCCTAAGATTTTTCATAATTCGGATGGGTAATGATATAGGTATGCTCATGTGGCCGTAGACAAAGGCTAGCTTCTCACTGTGATGCCTCAGAAGCTCTTGCTTGTGCTGATTCTGCACATCATGTAAATCATGCTTGGTTTCTGTAATGTAACCGAGTTGCTCCATCTTGGTAAATAATTCATCCAGTTCAGAATAAATTTTGAGGATGCTGGGGTGATGTCTCTCGCCGACCATGAATGTGTGGACCTTGTCCTTTATTTGAATCCAGCTCTTGCCCCTTTCCTTCCTCGCCTCGCTACTATCTTTGAGAAGCTTCCTTACTTTTGCTACGTTGGTCCAGTCTCTGTCGTTCGCATACACGTTGGAAAGAAGTACATGATTGCCTCCATTTTCAGGTTCCAACTCGAATAAAAACTCTGCAGCTGTCTCGGCCAATTCTGCGTTGCCATGAGTTCTGCATGAGGAGAGGAGTGAGCCCCACATAGACGACGTTGCATCAAATGGCATAGTCTTGATTAAATTCATGGCTTCAGATAACAAACCTGTCCGACCAAGAATATCAACCATACATGAATAGTGCAAAACATTTGGTGATACTTTGCAGTCTTTCAGAATTAAATCGAAATACTTTCTCCCCTTTTCAACAAGCCCCATATGACTGCATACAGATAGCACGGAAACATAAGTAACATCATTCGCATGTAAACCAGACTGCTGCATTTTCTCGAACATAATCATAGTTTCCAGGTAATGACCGTGTCTTGAGAACCCTGCAATCATTGCGTTCCACAAAACATCATTTTTCTCTTCCACTTCGCCAAACACTGCATAAGCGTCTTGAATACTTCCAGATTTACCATACATATCTATCAGAGACGATGCAATGAAATATTAATATCATATCCGATCTTACAAAGTAGACCATGCACCTGCTTTCCTCCATCTAACGCAGCTAGGCCAGCACATGCACAAATGGCAGAAGAAATCATAAACTGATTATACTCATGTTCCATCAACTGAGCTCTACGAAACAAACCCATGGCCTCATCATAAAACTCATTTGTCACATACCCGGCCATCATGAACTCCACGTAACCTCACTCCTCTCTTCCATACAATCAAAAACCAGACTTGCTTCACTCATCAACCCACATTTCGCATATACATCAACGCAGTTGCCACAAATACATTAGCCCAACACATACACACTTTAAGAGCAAAAGCATGTAATTGCTGACACACAAACAAACTATTACCAGCAGCACAAGCACATAAAACACTAGACACCGTGAATTCACTAAACTCCATTCCATCCCTCCGCATCTCAATGAACAAATCAAAAGCCTCCTTCTCATCCCCACTTCGAGTATACGCGCTAATCATAGTTCCATGAAACCAAGCTTCGTTCAGTCATTTCGTCAAACACTTACGTGCATAACCAACAAGTCCACATTTTGAGTACATGTTGATCAACATGTTACCCATCAATGTATCAACATATACCCCAGAAAGACATATCTGTCCGTGACAAGTCTTTCCCTTATCTGGGTCTCTCAGTTTAGCGCACATTTGTATTGAAGATTGCAACTTTGAGATGTGGGAGTAATGGGCGGTAACATTAGATGATCCTTGGTTTGCTGGTGTTTGAAGACACTCAGAGGACAGATGACGGATCAAGACACGAAATGAATGAATGGATCTTATCATCAGCCTCGCTTCTCAAAAATATTTACTGCGTCTTTTGATACTAATCCAGTAATCCTAAGTAACAATTATAACAAATGTAAATTAACAATAAAATGAATGACATTAATTCAAAATAAAATCATAATAATCTTCAAAAATATATTTAACATAACTATCTCAAGAGAAAGAGAAAGGTTGGAGAAAGATAT